>UPTC01000123.1:0-65463 GCA_900537255.1 Acanthocheilonema viteae | reverse complement strand
ATTAATTCTTTGAGGAACCGAGCAGTTATGAAATAATTTTTATCTAAGGATATATTTTTTAATCTGAAGTTCTCTTTTCCAGCGAGAAATAAATGATTCTTATGTTATCAAGTTCCAACTACTGTAATTAATAGGATAATCTTCATTTTCACTGCAATAGTCATCAAGTTAATTCTGTTTATTGTTTATCACAGATTTAATAAATATGTGTTATCATCGATATGTTAGCACTTACTGCTCAGTATAATGAAAAAAATAATGTAATATTTAAAAGTCTTCCCAAAACTTGAAATCTTATCAGTTTCAAATTAAGAAAAAAACTATAAATTTTTTGAAAGAAAAGGATTGACTGTTAATCAACAAGATTTCTTCAACAATCTTGACATTTTATTCTTGATTATCATATTAAAAACTTTGTAACACTTTACCAATTTTTTTTAGCACCTTATTATCAGAAACAAGTTATCGATTACAATATATTATGCTGTAATCTTCTGACTCTTATCAAATTTTCCGTATCAGATGCGCGCCAATTTCATTCATTTATAATAAACGATTGACTAACGAATATCCATGCATTTTAATATGATAATATAATAACATGATGACTTAGTTCATAGTTCTAACTCGCTGCTTAATAATTAAAGCACTAAATAATTTGACAGTTTGAATGGTTTGGAAGGCTTATGTCTTCTTATTTGGAAGAGAATTCCTTGAAAAGTCAGCGAACTAACAGTAATATCACTTTATCATTTAATTTGGAAAAATCGGTTCTATTTATTTTTACAGCCAATAATTTCCAATCAACAATTTGTTGAATCCTAACTCTTTATTACTATATTCATGGATTACTATATATTTATTACTATGTTCATAGATTGTTTCATTATGTATTCTTTTACTGAAAGTTGTGGTTTTATAGTTAACTAATTTTTATTTTTTATTTTTAAATAAATGACATCATTGTCACATCGTAATAAATTTATTAAAATGAAATGAATGCAACTGTTGATGTTTACACATCTCAAATGCCAAGATTTCACTTAGCTTTACATCACTTTCATCCTTTGCGTCTCAAAGAACTGCAAATTAAAAAAGTAATTTTGAAAAGATTTCATACAAATTTGAACGAATAAATGCCGAATGTTAACGAATGTGAACTATAATTTTGAAATGATATGGATTTAGGTAAATTTTTGTCTAGCAAAAATCATATTGAATGAATTATTGAATTTTGTCCATTTAGCTTTTCTTTTTAATATAAAGGTAATATAAAAGTAATTGGATACCTGATTGTCATGAAGAATGTCACCAAAAACATTCGCTGCGTTTTATGTTGTCAAGGTAATAAATAGTGCCAATGATATTAGACCCGAAATATCTCTCAAATGCCGTACCTAAGCTTTGATATTTTGATTGGGTATCTTTTTTGCTTGATATTAATAACATTTCTAGCTGAATATTTGTGGATGATATTAAGATAGTATCTATCTAATTCGAACAAAAAAAGATAAATCGATGAGATCATTCACTCTACGAAATTAACGAATATTGGATAATTACGCTAAAGATCCTATACCTATCATTTAAAATTCACCTTTCGAAGATATTTTCATAACTTTCTTTTGTAAGCACACGTGAATACTGTTTCAATGATATTTAGGATGAGTACAAATGGAGTGATGCTTGAAGAAAATTAAAATTGGACGATTCGCTTACCATCCATATGCGGTACAATGATATGAAGTGTAATCATTCATTCAGCAATTTATATTATTTGTTCATTTTATTGAACCTCAATTCGTAACTCATTTACATATCTAATACTGTCAACAGGAGATACACTGTGCTTTCAGCCGAGACTAAATTTTGAAGTGTTTTGAAAACACAACAGATCTTTTATCGTTCTTGAAATCTGTATTAGAAAATCATTTCTAGTGTTTTAGTGGATAATTATTTGCTTCTAGTGAATTAAAAGCACAAGAAAGTCGTATCATTCTAATCATGATCACTGTGTTTCCTTCCATTAAGGGGTCATCTGCATGGCCCGAGTGGTACAATGGCATGCACATATAATTCGGTATCAGATTCATTCACAAATCTGTAAATTAGATATCCACCGAAAGTAGCAATACAGTGTGCAGTGATGTCTTCAATACTCATTGCTTTTCATTTTCGGAATGACAATTGCACTAAGTAACTTTCTCATATATCAATGAATAAATGTACTCAATTATTATCGAATATATACATTTAAATATGGGCATTGTTTAAAGTTTTTTTTTTATTTTGCAAAAGAAGAATTCCTTAGGAATTAATTTTCTTATCAATTTTACAGGAATAAGAGAATAAAATATGAAAATTTGTTCATTACATAACAGATTTCGAGATATTTATCTATCGTTATAGAACAAAATGGTCAGAAATCTAAAGCAGTACTTCGAGAAATACACGGATCATGTATTCGATTGACAACATATATGTGAGATTCAATATTTCTGCATACTGAAGGTCAATTCTTTGACATTGTTAGCGACGCACTACCTTGCTATCTTATATAATTCACTTTAGATCAATTATCAATAAAACATAGAGCTTGATCGATCCATTATATGGTACCAATTTGGGTAGTATTTCGAATAAATAAACATATTGTTGCACTCTGAATAGCGTGTATCATCTTCAGAATTGTAATAGAATAAGCTATTGCTCTATTTCATGAAATTTCATTTTTATTTTGTTTTTATAGCATATAAATTTTGCTAGAATACTGTTAATCATGTATGATAGTGCCTATAAGGTAAACAATGTTTCATCATTATAGGATTTCAGATATTATTATTTGAAAGTTGCAACTTTTGAATATATAAAGGTAAACAGAAGTGATCAGATATATCTGAAGAATTTTGGTCTTTACAGTATTCTTTTGTTATGTTGAATATCTCGTAACTCGCATTAGTGTAAATCAGATCCGAAAATCCGCAATGCGTGTGACGATGTAAGACATACGGGAATTGTGGCGAATGTAAAGCAATAGTGAGATGAAATCGTGAATAATCCAACTTTTGTTTCTTACAATATTGTGACTGTAGCCTCGAGTTTCCAACAAACATCCCCAACCAACTGAATTTCAAACTTAAATTCGATTCTGTATTAATGTTTTTCCATCTCTTCACATCCACACTAATTGACCTATTCTTGCATGCTGCAGCAACTCGAATAGGACGATTGACACCATCCATGATTTTTACCAATCAAAGAACCGACAGCCATCGCCTTATACTTGTAGTTGGTTCCAGTGTCCTCTGTATTTATCACTTGAATGCACATACCTATTTGTATGCTGCTTACCTAGGATTAGTCATCTTTTCCCTGTAAATTCTCCCCTAGATGCTGTTTAAGCATTCATCACCAATTCTTCCTGTAAAATTTCATTCTACTGTCCTACTGTGTTAACAGCAATAGTGTATCGACACTACAATTCCAATTATATTTGTCAACAAAGCATAATCCACCATGTTCCGAAAAATGCGATATTTTAATTTTCGCCACGTCTCCTCTCACGCCAGTGTCCAGTTTCAAATTCTCAACTAGTTTGCGATGAAATCTGTTTACACATCAGTGTTCTTCCACTGTCGAAGTATAGAAGTGTTAACAACCTCATTTGATCCTTCATTAACTTATTTATCTCTCATTAGAAATAAACGACCAGTGATTTGAATTTCTGATTACATTTAGCGAATGTTCCCCGCAGCAGAAAGGACAAAGCAGAGAAAATTTTTAACCGCAATTACATATAACAAAAACCATAGCTGTGCAATGATGACAACTGATGAAATTTCACATTAATTTTATGTACAAAATCTATAAACAGATGAGAATCATTCTCCCACAATAAATCAAGAAACGATAGCTTTGAATAAAAAAAATTGCTAAAACCCACAACAAAGAAGTCTGAAATTCACTTTCAATTCTATCTTATAGTTAACAAACTTTTCAAACTTTACAATTTATGCCAGTACAGATTGAGCAGATTTAACAAGCGGAGACAAGTTCTAAATAAGTTTACAAAGTACAACCGACGAAATTTCCACAAAGCTAAATTTATTCGTAATCCGTTGAATAAGATTACTTTTTCTACATCCCGTACTTAGTTTCACGTGTAAATATTGGTAGAGAGATAAACAACCACCGAAGTGATCGGCAAAAAAATAATGGCTGTTTTGTCAGTAACCCAGCAATGTGAACTGCTATGTGCATCAATAATAAATTAATTCATGGACTTAATTTTCCCTTCCTTCAGCACCGTTTTCTAAAATTAGAGAGATTAATAAAGTTTGCACAGAAGATTAAAGGTTTGTTGTTTACATAAGTTCAAAGATTGTTCCGAATTTTAAAATAAAAGAAGATATGCCAGAATAGCATATCTTCATATCTTATTTTAAAACCAAAATTATTAGAATTGTAACGTTCTACTAGATGAGTTTTGGTAAGATATTTCAAAAGGCAGTTTTTTCAGGAGTACCGCAAGGCTTCCTTTCGATAAAATTTCAAAAAAAAATCCATATCACTTCAAACAAATTGACCACTTATGACTGAACATATACGGACTAAATTTCATCAGATTATCAGAAAGAAATAAGATATCAAGTTTGCTCCATTGATTAGCGCTACTGGTGGCGCTGAGAGGTTATTAAAACGATGAATAGCAAAAACAAATTATTCTGTATTCACAATTGCATATAATATGATGTATTTCATATGAATACGCTTTTCCAGTAAAGATCAAGGCACCAACAATCAGTTTAGTGTCCAAATGTCCTTACTTCTTTTTAAAATTTGGCGCTCCTTTGCTAGCAATTTGCTGACCCATATCTTTACCACGCAATTTTATACCTAGCGCTCGTTCCATTTTAGCCAGGATCTGCAAATAATAATGAAATTATCTTCTAATGCAATCACCTTCTTAGTTTGCCCTCCTAATGCAGGTGATGCAGTTAATAAAATAAATTAAGAAGAAAGGACTGAAGAAATGAAAAAATGAAAGGGCAAAGTAATGAAGACTACCTGCTGATTAGGGACAGCCTTACCATTTTCATACTCCGCAACTACCTGCGGCTTTTCGTTGATGTGCTAAAATGAACAACGGTAATGTATGAAAAAGAACAATTCAAAATGTTTTCAAATCTTATTTGGAGCAAAAAGAGAATATTTACGGTAGCCAGATCTTTCTGTGTCCATTCCTTGCTCTGCCGCGCCTGCTGCATCAGTTTGCCAAGTGTTAACGAAACACGCTCATGATGTAACTCCTCAGTTTCCCCATCTAGTCTTTAATAAATGCAAAATTAGTTTAATAACGCAAATGTAAAAAGATATGCTTATGATGAAGAAAGCATCGTGATTAGTTTTCGTAAGTTAGCTAAGTGTTATCAATGAGAAATTCTACAACCTTGCAGTATTTTTAGCAGCATGATGCTGTCTATTAGCACCAGCCATTATTTTCCTCGATGTCTCAATAGCCATCCCACGTCGCTGTGCTGCATTCAATTCCTGAAACGTAACATGACAATTGTCCTAACAGCATTTGACATCATGAAATAAAGTGATAGTGCACTATCTGTTTGGAATACTTCTGTGATATGTAACGTTATTGTAGATATGTAGCTCGTATTTTCCTTAATTCGTCACAAGATAGTATTGCTTATGCTGAGTCCAAGTACTTAATATGCGGTAGTGTTTTTCTAAGCCGATGATCGTATCGGGAGTAATATTAAAAAAATAATAAACAATAGCGCGGCAACTTCATACGGAACCACTTAACATAAGAACAAACCGCTGCTGTCCGCAGTGTCCTTTGAGTTGGACCACGACGATGCAAAATTGTTACTGTATCCGGATCAGTATCCGAATTAATTGTCCCCATTTTTGACATTTTTGAGATTTCAGCACAATGATAGGGCGCTTAAAAGACTAAAAGAATGAGATGAGTAACTGCTTTCACACACCATGCTTTGTGTAGCTAACATAACTACAAGAGAAGCAACGTACATCCCGTCATATACTTATTCGCATGCAACATGCATGTTATTGTTAGCTTTATGTACAATGTGAGATCGTGTTGCACTGAACCACAATTGCGGGACACAGAGAGCAGAACGTAAAATATTAAATGCTGGTCCCGCAAGCCAGTGCCGACATATAAAGCCCACAAGGATCCAGCTCTATGATCCCTAAATCCCTACAATTGCGGCCCGCAGTTTACAAATCGAACGTCTCTTACAGACCCATCAGGTGGTTAATACCAGTAATTATTAACGTAACCCTCGTAACTGGAAAACGAACCAAAAGCTTCGAAGAATGAACCGGACGCTGCGAAGCCCTTCGCTAAGAATGAATCCCCAAACGTTCGTTAGACTTTTAATAAGAATGAAGCAAAACGATAGTTCCTTCCTTTGCGCGATTAGTTTAGCAGATAATCATGAAAATGAACGGTTGCATAGAATCCCACGATAACAGCAAGTTGCATCAGCAAATCATTTATCATATCCAAATAGAAAATATGCAAACAAAGCTGACTGTAATGATCTCTTTTTTTTCAAAATTTTTTTTCCTCCCTATGATTCAAAAGTAAATAATGGGAAACTATAATATATGATAACATACAAGAAAGCTGTCATCAATCCAAAATAAAAGTGCAACTATCTGAATGCAAAAGTAAAAAAATATGGTACGATTCATCTAATATAAAAAAGTTAGTATCAACAATAGCAAATGGTATCTGAGGATAAACAAAATACGCAGCTTGTAACCTGCAAATATGAAAAACATGAGAATTGCTCGTAAATATGAGAACTAGCACAATATGAGAACAACTCGTACAACTGAGTATATATTTATAGCAATAAAATCAATATCCCAATTTGAGAAAATTGGCGACATATAGAAAGCTACATATTACAATATTTCATTTTGCATTTAAATAATACAAGTTAAAAGAATGTAATTAAACATGTTGAGGAGAAACTTTAATTTGAAGAAAGGAATGTAAACTACGCGAGATTTGAGTGCTTTTAAGCCTACTTTTCGACAACATAGAAGGCTCAACAGATTAATTTGAAGTTGGAGGTTCCAATATGAAGCCAAAAATTTGAAAACATACTAGATTCAAGCAATGATTATGCTTGTTTGAATTTCATTTATGACTTCAGGGATGGACGAAAGAGGGAGCTAAATAAAAAAAAATAGAAATTTATAGCATTTTACTGAAGCATAAATGAGAAAACAACAAGGCCTAATCGGATTTGCGCAGCATTGCACAGCGATCAGCAAATAACAATCAAACTTATAAGGCATATTAACTGACTGACTATCAATTACTTCTTAAAATAACATCACTTTACAGTCTCGCCAACAGAACAGCATTTACCACACTGATGTATGTATCTTTTCTCTGCTAATGCATCCTTGATAAATCCTCCACAAGCTTTAACACATCTTCTGCTGTTGCATCCATTAGTTCCGTGCATTCAGAGGCCGACATACCTAGAAGTAATGTGATTATTCTAGTGACTGGATAAAACATTTGTAATTATTCGATGTAAATACTGGAAAGATTTAAAAACTCTGCCAAGACACTTTCCAATCTGATAAATTTGAACAAACTCCATTTCTAGCAATCAAAAGAATCCTGGGGAATCACGTTTTGTCTCAGTCGAGAGTTCAAAAAGAAATACTCTCTGCATCACTTTTATTATGGAAATTTGCAATAATATAAATAGAACCCATAACTTTTAAATAACATAAAAAAATACATTCTTCGAAAATTAAAACATCCACATAAGATCCCTATTGCTTAAATAAAGTATAACAGCACAAAAAAATACATTCTTCGAAAATTAAAACATCCACATAAGATCCCTATTGCTTAAATAAAGTATAACAGCACTGAAATGACCTTACTTGAAAACAGTCCCGGAAATAAAAAATGCATTCTTACTGCTTAATAACGGCATTTTAAGTCCGTTAACAATCCGTTCCACCGAATCTTTGCCCATATCCAAAAGGCTCTCAATTAGATCACCATCGATGAAACCATTTGGAACTTCGCTTCGCTTCTCTGTTTCAAACGTTCTATATTGCGTGTGCGAAATTCGCATACAATTTTCTGTATATTCAGCCAAACGTTTCTGAACATCTTGTAGAAATCTGAAATGCAAAAATCAAAATCCGCTTTTAACTTTCAACTACGGGTCAGGATAGTTCCTTTTGGTTGGAAGTTAAGACTGTCATATAAATTTTCCCACATTTCCTAAATTAGCAAAACAAACTTACGCGTAAAGCGTCGACGGCATTTGAACAATGGTTCCTATACCACCATCTGAAGTACCATACAAAATCGAGGAATGGTACAGCGGTGCCACATCAACTTGAGTGGCAGTTAAAGATCCATGGCAAAATACATTAACCATTTCACCCAGATAAAATAATCCTAATTCCTGAAGAAATGCTTTCAGTATATTTTGTAAAATCACTTAAATAAAGTATAAAATTTCGAAACAATATATTCCAAACTTTTGAAGGAATAGAAATATTTAATTACTAAGGAATAGAAATATTTAATTTAATTACTTGTAATCTTGTCCCTTCCTCTTTGAATACTGTGAATGAATCCTTGATTACCGTAAATAAATTATACGAGTTTTCAGCCCCCAAAAAGTTGTCAGAATCAATTATCTCACAAGCCGACATCCAATTTGTCATAAAATCTCTTAAAATCATGTTTAATTAGTTACCAAAAGAAAAGAAAAACTTGTACAATCGCAGTTCTAAAACCTTCAGGATTTAAGAAGTTTAGTAAAATCACTTGTTGAAACACAATAATACACATATTAATTTTGAAAATATAAACATGACTTAGATGGATAAAACAACCATAACACATTTCTTATTCTCAGTGTATAAAACCATAACACTGGAAAAATTAAGTGAGAAAATAGTAATGACTAAACAAATCCCTTACCTGGCTACTTTTTCAAACGTTGATTCCATTGACTTATAGGAAAGAAGAGAAAGCGACCGCATCAAATCGCCCACCAGAATCAGATCATTCTTCGTCTTTAAATATAATGCAGTAACGTTATCAAAATCGGAACATTCCAACCGCAATTCTTTGTCTGCAGTCCATTCAAACAACCGAACACAGCTATTGACTGCAACCACCAGCTTCCCTGCAATACTTTACTTTTTTATATGATAAAATAATTTAAGCATAATTCAAATCTTTGAATTTTGAACTTATATACCATCCATAGGCTGAATCGAATAAGCGGCTCCTTTAATCTCTTTTTCATACACCAAGCGCATACGTTCCGGACCTTCTGATGCTTGAAACATTATGATACGTCCCTGCAATCACACTCCTTCATTAATTTAAGGAACTAAATGAGAAAGAAAATGAGTCAGGATGGATAAACTGGTGATTATGCAATTTACCATTTTGGATTCCGTTTCGTCAGACATAACAACTGCAGTGCCCACAACAAAATACGGCTGGCTATCATTCCCGAGTTTGCAAGAAGTCAGCGACATTGCTATTTCATTGCCTTCAAGCTCATGAGAATGTAATATTTCAAATGTATTGGAATCCAGCAACAAAACTGAACTGACCTGTAATCTCAATGCATTCATATAAAATATGTAATCAAAAGAATTGAACAGTTTTGAAAAAAAAATGTAATTAAAAGAACGGGTTAATTTCAAAACGGCGTGTGTTATAATGAAAATTTCAAAACAAAATATCTGGAACCTAACTTCACGGTTTGTAACCAATTTTGATGATTGTTTTATGGTCAACTCAATGTATATATTATATAGTAATAATTAACTAATTATATAGTAATAAGTAATTTATCTGAATTGCTCACTTCCACTTCCTCAGCCAAACATTCAGGAGTAGGTTCTCGTCTTATGGAACTCAGCCGACTACTTGATGTTTCCATTGCATTTTTTGATGCACACTGTCCAAAATGATGTTTTCCCATGCCATCCACAAACTGAGAGAAATAAAAATAAAACATATATGTTATACTGGGAAATATGGATAAATATTTCTATTATCATTTACTGACTTTCCATGATCAAATATAAGTGGTTGCGTCGAACTAAAAGCATTGAACATATACATTATGTAAATGAAAAAAAAAAAAAAAACAAAATTACCTCTAGTCGTTCAACAATTATGGCAATAGTATTTGTTTCTGGTTGGTAGACAATTCGAGAAGGACTTTCACCCAGTGGAACTGTTCTGATATGTAGCTTCTGGATATCATCGATTCTACCTAGAAGAAACTTCTCTTGACATCATTCATTTCATTTCAAAAAAAAAAATCCTAGAAATCAATATAACATTCGCTAATAAGAAAAGAAAAATTAGTATTACTGACACTATTTTAGCATTAAATGTTATAAGCGACCTTGAAATGACTAATGATTAGGACCAACCGATAACCAACGAATGTCCATCAGTAAGTACCAAAGCATCTGGATAAGCTTCTGCACAAAGTGGTGTCATTGTAGAAACCATTCTCAGGTTTACATTAGAAAAGAGAAGTTTCTGATTCGAAGAATAAATGACCGCTGGGCGATCACTGCATACAAAAATATTTTGAATTGGAGAACATCGAGACCGAAATTTACGCAAATGTATTGGCTGTGTTCCGAGAGTTGCTTTTTTTGGATCCAAAAGAGCACCTAAAGTCAAACACATTCTTACAGTGAAAGTGAATCCTGCCGCTTACGTCATATGAAAAATGATCACAAATCTTTCGATAACAAAAAGGCTTTACACTGACACATGAAACCGCTATTAATTCAAAACGAAAATCATGCGAAAAAAATGAGGGTATTAATAGCTGAACTGGTGTTATCGTAAACCAGAACTTAGGACAATTTCCAACTAACCAGTTTTCATATCAATTTGAAAATAATGCACTGTTCCATCTCCAAGCGCCACTAGCAAATAAACATGTCCTTCCATTGGGCTTAACATAATGGATCGAGAGAGCATATCACCAATTATCTTTTCCCTCACTACTTCCGCCAACTCTGGCAAAGTACGCAATGCAACCGAAAGGTCAGTCCAATAGCCAACAGCACAAATTTCGGAACGTTGTGTGTTTCCTCAAAATCAAAAAATTTTAACCATTCTAGGCAAACTCTAATATCAATTAAAATCAATTTCTGCATCGCAATGGGATTTATTTGCAAAAAAATTCTCTATCCTATCCGCCCATATACAATAAAATGGCAGAAAAACTTGTTAGAGCTTAAAAAACAGGAATTTGAAAGAACGGTTTGTGAACTGAGATTTATAAGTGAATGGAGTGTGGGCTCCAGAATTTAGTACTGAAGAACTTCTAGCTCCCATTTTTCTCCTCATCTTTCAAATACTATTAAAGAGTTCATTATAAGTGACGAATAACTTACCAACAGGAGTTATATCAATACAAGAAATTTCAAATTCGCATTCCAATTCGGTGATCACTTTAAAACCAGCAGAACTTGCTTCTAGATATATTAGAAGAGCTCCACAGGCTACCACCAACTGACCTGTAATAGGATTACAATTTCTGTATAACATTAACTGAATTATTCTATATACCATATCAGGACATATATTTCTTCCATTAGGATTGACTCCCAGAAGATAGCACTTAACAGATGAAAGCATCTTATTCCGCCTGTTAAGTATCTCCTGGGCGTTTACAGATAAATCTTTAATGATACCATTTTGTCCTTTTTTGCCCAATAAAGCATAAAATTTTCTCCTTCTCCACTATCCACTTCAATGAGACAATTGAGCTAGTTTACAAAGTAATGGAAAATCTAACAAATTCATACCAGTTATTTCATTGACACCAACAAGCGTAATCCATTTGGGAGCTTTCCATACTTGAATATTATCATCGCTGATAAGAATTGCTTCTCCATGCGTTACTTGTAAAATTGTTTTACTACAGAACAGACAACCTGCCCAAAGGGTTGCACCATCAACTACGAAACCTGCAGTTTAAAATAATTGATTAAACCTGCAAATAGATGAATGGGATTACATAGCGAATTCCAGAATTAGAGTTAATGAAATTTATGGTAACTTAAATGTGAAATATAGTTAACTTTACCCCAATATGCGCTGAAAAAAAAATAGTTTGAAATGATACTAGTACTGAGCCGTTAAATGAAGCATAAATAATGCGAAATTAGCTACCTGTTATCTGTGTGTCCTCTAATTCCTCGCCATTAATAAAGAGAACATGTGTGTCGCTATCAAAACTGAGAATTAGATAGTCATCAAGCTCATGGTTACGTATACGTAGAGTAAACATGTTTTTGATACCCTTTAACTCTACAGAGGCCAATTCTTCGATTCCAATTCCATTCCTAATAATACGGATAGTACCATCCTGCAAAACATGATATTTCCAGCAAATTTTCACATATGCGGTATGGAAGAGAAAAATTCAACAATGCAAGGAAAAAACTTCATTGCAAGGAAAAACTTCAATTTTTGTTCATTTATCTTCCGTATTGATTACGGATTAACAAATCACCACTATGCTTACTTCAGAATTTGGTATGGAAATCAGCAAACCTACTTTATAAGCCCCAGAACATGTTAAGATTTGTTGTTGTCCATTACATCGCATTACTGTCATATCTCTTATTGGTGCCAGGTTCGTATAACTGTCTAACAACGATACGTAGCCGGTGCCATCAGCTCGAGGTTCTAAACCAAAAAAAAAAAAACCAAACTAGTTAAGAAAATAGGGTAATAAACATAAGGAAGAACGGAATCGACTGGGTTGAAATAACCTAAAAATTGAAGTATCCTTTACTGCCAGAGACATATTTTTGACACTATTTCTGGTAAATTATCTTCAAAATTATTTCTTGACTCTCATTACGACAAATGTAATAAAATAATTTTTTAATACAATTACAGTCAGCTATATGCTCAAATAATAGCTAATATTATCCACACTCTAAGAATTTTTTGAGAAATTACCTGGTTTATTGCATGCGAAATATCTGTCCTATCAAAAAAGCAAACCTGTACTGAGACGTATCAGCTGACTATCACCAAAACGTGAACCAATAAAACAGACCCCATTATCCAAATAGCACATGCACTCCGCTATACAAGTCTCCCCCAAGCTTTCGACCTATACAGAATGAATTAAAGATGAAAATATCAGACACTAAAAAAATGAAACCGTGCACATGCCGCTACTTGACTTAACTTTTCTTCTTAAAAAAATACAAAAATTTGCCATACGTGAGTAAAATTTTAAATTTTAATGTGAATACTAGCAATGTCTTAGATCAGTGGAACTTTCTTTAATTATAAAAATATATTACGCATAACTTCAATATGATAACCTAAAAACTAAGATTGACTCTTACTCTTCATTTCAACCAAGTTTAAATAGCAGCGATAATTGCACAATGAAAAGTATATTCTACAATGATTGGAAAATATGCGGTAATAAGCCATTTACTCCAAAATGATTACATAAATTCAAACCTTCATATCTATCACAGTCATAGTTGTGTTATCATCCTGTTCCTGATCTCTGCCCAGCTCTAACAACAACATATATAAATTGCCAGCTAAATCAGCCAACAAATATCGCTGTCCATCACGATCCACTGGAGCATAGCAATTCGGATGAGTATTGTGAAGCTTTGATCCAGGCATCCCTGCATAACGCAAAGCATCCTCGCCTCCTAAAAAGATCATATTTAAAGTGTATTAAATGTGTCGTTTACAATAATCGTCAGAAGTTTTAAAAGCCTATTGCTATACTTCCAAAGACCTACGATTAAGCAGATCTGATAAATAAAAAGAAAGAGAATGGGAAACAAAAAGGAGGTGAAGACTATTATCACCAACAGTGCAAGACACCTTCTGCATGTATCGCAAGCAGTTCCAGATCGACATTTCGAATCCCATTGTTTGACTGAGGCAATGTCACTCATCCACCTTCTTATAGTGTTACTTTTACTATCGTTGCTATACGTATATGAACGATGATGATCATATCAAATAATTATGCAAAACGTGGATCGCACAGCACAAATCAGAGAAGCATATAACGAACGCCGTTAATCTAATGCAGTTATGAATATAATGGGATGGGTAATATTTAGATATTAATTATTAACAATTTACAGTACAATCGCCTATATTTCATGGTTGTAAAATTATCATAACGAAGAATCCGTATGAAATTACATGAATGTAGCTCAAAACAGATTTGTAAATATTACAAAATTGCGTTTTTGAGTTCTAACTATATCTAACACGAAAAAAAAAACTCACCTTTATGGTAGGAAATAGCGTCGGGACCTGCAATGAGACATCCACCTACAGGTTCCGGAACACTAATAACCATATTTGCTTCCCCTTCGAGATTATCGTGCTTCCAAAGAGGTGCGCTGATCTCTTTATCATCAATATTAAGAGCAACTACCTTTACATGGCGACCATTATCGTCCTGGTATATGTAAGCAAGTGTTGGACGGTCTAGAAATATATTGGTAGATGTCGACAATTATTTTTGCAATATCTTTTTCAGACAACTCGGCTAAAAATGTTCATTCAGTCGTCGGATTATATCAGTAAAGACTTCTGCATTACAAAAATTCCGATGCTGTAAAAACTCCAAAACTTCATAATTTTACAGAAAATTAATGATTACCAGGATCAGACAAAAAAGTTATATCAATGATATACAAATCATCACATCTCATGTTGAAACCACGTAGGTCCTTTCCTTCATTCCACTGCACTATTTTCAGAAGACCATCATACAAACGAAATACCATCAACTACAATAAACATGAACAATAAAGTTTTTGTCATCAATTATGAGCAAGGAATTAGTTTCCTTATGCAAGTAAAGAACCCACTTTTATAATTAAAAAAATCGTTTGTATTGCATCTTTATATCATTACTGAACCACGTTTGGATAACAAATTAATGAATATCTTACTCCCGATGAATGGACAGTTGCTATCATCCCTGTTTCGGATGGTCGTCCAACTCGATCTACAATGTGCCCTGCAGCTCGTGTACGCAACTCGCTCGCTGATGTCCAACGGATTATAGCCAAATGGTATTTCGCTGTCAGGATTAGCAAGCTGTCCACATCCTACAATTCATTTAATTTTTTATTGATTTCTTTCTCAGATGTAGGCTAACAAATGGCTTTCTTTGCTTGATGAATTAGAGCGATGATACACCAATAATCAAACTTAGAATTAGAAAGAAAACATATTAAACGAGTTGAATTTTACTGGAATCCTAAAATTCAAAAGCCTCTTTCATTTTGGCCACTGTAAAATAAAAATAAAAAAACTGTAGCTAAATAAATCTATCATTTCATTATTTATCCACTGTGCTTCAATGTGGTGAGCAGATCACGATGATAAAGATATATTTTTAAAAAAATCCATACCTCACCGGGCGCCCTGAACAGTTTTATCGTCGCGATGCGCCCGAACACTGGACATTCTCTGTGCGGTTTCAGTCCTTCGGGAGTGACCAAAAACAGCTCCACACGATTGGTTTTCGCTAACACTAAATTTAGTTCCGTAGGAACAATGAAACTGCCAACTACGGCATGGGTTACCACTGTCGGTTTGTAGGCTGTCACAATGTAGTTGAGGGCCATTTTAGGACTCCCTAAAGTTTAAATTAAAATTTTAATTCCCAAATTCAACTATCAGATTAAGCAATAGTTGATGGAATCCCTATACATTTGTACGCGTAGCAAAAAACTGCATAAATAAACAGGATAGAATAAATAATTCAAAGAACCAATAAAATACTCATTTCAAAGAACTTTTTAATAAATTTCTATCTCATCCAACCACACACAAAAATTCATGCAACGCACTTGCGAAAACTTTATATCTCGCGTGATGAAAATTTTAATCAATTTATAAACTTTTTAAATCCAACTTCAAAATTAAGATAATATTTAAGCACACTTTTTTGGCGCTAACATAAGAATCCAAAGATTTTGTTCACGAATAAAAGCTGGACAACTCATATTATAAGCAGTAGAAGATTGAACAAAAATGGAGGAATGATGTCGTCCTACAACAGTCTTATCATTGAATGACATGCTAGAATGAAACACAAGACAATATTCTTCAGACACAACAATACTACTATCGCACAAATCTTAGATCACTTAAAGAATTACTCTGAGCGCTAGATCTCAATATAATTGATCATCCCTGGAACATTCTAATGCCGATAAGTAGACATTCAATGTTACAAATTACCATGCAGATCGCAATTCAGTATTTGTCTTCATGAACGCTGCTAACATTTAGTGCAGAAAACTTCACCTCTCTGTCTCTCTTTTCTCTACAATATTTCTCTACTACAATATATCGATCATTTTTCTTCTTAATAGATCAATTGAGTCAAAGCAAAGAAGTTGTCTGTTTAAAATTTCAGACAAATTCTCCCATATTCTTGATGGCTTTTTCTATTGAATTTCCGGAATAAGACCGCATTTATATGACATATGAACACATCATTTCATAAAATTGTCTACGCACGATGCTAAATTTCCATTCCATTCGGACGATTAATATTAATGACATTAAAAATTGTAAGTCCCATTTTAGATTGTTCCACATTTTGTCGATACCTTTGATTTCTTTTCGTACTTAATTTAGACACGCACAACTTTTATTCATTTCAATTATTGGAAATAATCAGATGTGCGAAGATAACTGAATTGTCTCATTTAGAATCAGATCACAGTTGTTTTGATGACTGGATGGCATCGTCGTTTAGCAGTGATAATTTCAAGATTAATTACTTCTTATGTCATGACTTCTTCAACCAAAAAATGAAATACCAACCGAAAATTTATTTACCAAAATTTTAGGAATATTTAATGTTCCAAACGACATATTAAAATCTGATCAAACTTTCTCTTCCTTTTTGAAGGGATATGATTAAACTTAACGTAAACTATCAAAGTGATAGTTCTTATAAAAATTCAACTTTTACACTAAAATGCTCAAATTAACAGTGGAAATTACATGAATTTTTCCTATTCATTTAGTAAAAGTAGGAACTTATAATAAAATGAATATTGAATAAGGGTTAAGACTAGGTCAGATGACTGGTTACATCAGAGAGCACGAGGACAGCATAGAATCAATTACATCTATTATCATATAGTTCCAGCAAGTGCGGATGTTTGTGAGGTAAAAGATTATGTGCATTGCGGTGCTGTTACAAACATCGAGCAGAAATCGATTCGAAGAAAGCACCTCATTTTTAAAGCTGAAAATGAAAGCAGCTATTGCTTCTCGGATAAGCTTTTTATACTTTCATAAAATTTAGTTGACAGATGGATAGAGTAACTGTTTAAGTTTCGAATCAATGCTGTTGGCATTCATTCATCCTCACATCCATTACAATTCCTTCATCATCAATACCTACATTTTTTGAATAATCTATTAATTCTGAGCTTTTAGCATTGTAAGTGTTTGGCATTAACTACTAATAAAATATTTATTCAAAATTAAGTTGCACAACCTAACATGCTGAAATTTTAAGGAAAAAAAAACCTCGAATGGAAATTTGAGTAGTGCTGTGTTAATTAAATAAATAAAATAAAAATGAAAAGTATTGGAATCATTCAAAGAAACTGATGATCATTAGAATTATTTAAGTTCCATGCTATTAATAATTGATATTTTACGATATGTTGCTGATTGAGTGATGAAAAAAATTTCATATTTCACGCTTGTATGCCATTGTTTACTATAAAAAATTTCATTTATTATATCAGTGATTGTTTTACAGTTTATTTATCAGTTTATTTCTTTCTTTTTCATACAAAAAACTTTATTTGGTACATGCTTTTTAATTCCTACCCAATTGGTTTTAATTATTTTCTAATGCTTACCTCATAAATGTCAAATACTGTAATAACAAATTCCGTACCTTCGGTTGATCAATTTTCAGGACTCTTAAAAATGCCAAATCTTAAAAATTTTTTTTTTCAAATTTATTCATTCACATGCTTTTACTAAACATATCCTCATCAATTCATTTTTTATATTTTCGTTTCCCAGAGCTTTTTAAAAGATTTTTCGAAAAGTGTCTATGAAATTTCCCAATCAGTTTTTTCTGCAATATTTATTTGGTGTCAAACTTCAGATTTAGATATATATATTGTTTCTGAAATTTGCTCCAAATGATTACTGTTCCGCACTATCTTTACAAAATAAAGAAACATAAAGTGTCTTATATCAAGAGAAGGAATTATTAACTCATTTATGTGTGAACAGAATCATTTAATAATTAAGCTATTTCGAGTGGCCAATTCATGGCCAGCCAGATAGTTTTCGTTTTTTCCAGAAATTAAAACTATCATTCTTTTATTATGAGAATAATCTTTCTCTCACGTGACAAGCATCGTTACATACCAAATGTAGTTGGAGGATAATCGAGAGCATAAAGATGAATATTTGATTCTGAGAAAAGTACCGGAAATGAATTATCTCAGTTTCAGTTGTAATGATTTGGCAATTAACAATTAATTGGTTGCGAATACAGTTACTATTACTGCTAGTATTACAACTACACTATGGTTCATCTGCAGAACAACTCACATTCGAGTAAGTTTTCACTTTCATTTCGATAATTTTGTTTCATATTACTACTGAAGGTTTAACAGAAAAAAGAAATTTCACGTTTGATAATTTTCATCATAAGATTATTATACGATTATCAGTTGGTACTGAATTTTTCAAATTAATTGAATTTTGAAATTTCTACAGCGTGCAAAAATGGGCCAATCTTTTGAGTGAGCATCTGCATGAAATGTTTAATGATGCTACCAAGGAAACTGATATCATTGCGGTACGCTTCTAACTTTTGTTTTCTTTTTAAAGTACAGTATGTTGGAAGTGGTAGGACAGCGATTTTTATTGTTCCTGTTTCTCTTTCCAATAATAGATTTCATTTTTCAGTCCTTCTACGAATTTCGGGTTAAAAAAATACTGAATCCAAAGTTTGACTCAACTTATATTCATGTTCTTTATAAAAATTTATTTAATAGTTTTAAATATTCCATGAAGATTGAAATAGCTAATACTAAGCAAATAATTTTGCACCAAACCGATTTTTTTTATGACAGAGCATTGTAGATGTACAAAAATTACGGTGAAGTTGAAATATTTGATCCTCGAATAGAGCTTAAAAGGGCAAGAAACGCAGTCGAGTCATATTTAAAACGGCGTGCTAAAATTGCTTGGGTAAGTTTTATTACTTTCAAACTAGACAAATGAAATCAATAGTAAAAATTAACCAAGAATTATCATTTGGAATTAAAAGTGCTCAAAACAAAAAGATCAAATTAATCTGACTACGCACAATTTATCTGACTGGCTGAAGTGAAATATACTAAATGAACTGGTGATTTAAGTTCCTTCAATCATAACAAAATTCATATTTGAATTTAAATCCTAGTTTAAATTGATGTTGAATTAAAATTAAAATAGATGAATTAAGGAAGCGAAATTATCGCTGGAATCACGTCATCTCGCTAATTTCACTGAGCGTGATGTAAATGATCCGACAAGCTCTCATTTCATACGCTTCATGGCAGCTAAACAAGAAAATGATGCCGCCCGAGTGTATGTGCAGGATCATACCGCCAGTGCGGTCGAGGTAATTCTCCGAATATTTCTATCTTCGTGAAACATATTAAACTTTATTTCTATGTTAAATAAGTGCCCATTTAGGATAATGACACCAGAAAAATCCAGATATCGAATAGGGAGTCTTCTACTATTTCAGTTCATTATTACAAATTCATATAAAAATATCATTTCAAAATTCTGCTTGTTTCTCTTTATAATTAGTTTGACTCTATTTGTCGCTTTAAATCAGTCCTATAAGTTTTCTTTTATCTGTGTATTTTTGTAGGTAAATAGTACACGATGGTTTAATTTAACACCGAATGCCAATTTGTACGGAATTTCAACGAGTTCACTCTCTTCAGCCGTCCATGTTCCAACACCGGTTTATGATCGAAGTAAGAGAGTAGTTCAGCTTGGTATTTTAAAAGTGTAATAATTTACTTATTGTATGAACAGAATTTTTCTACATTTTATTATATCTTAAATTAATTAATATATACGACAGCAAACCTTTGCAAGAATCACCGATGAATTTAAACCTTTCATATTATTTCTCTTTCTTGATACTGATGAATTAAGTTTAATTTTAAATTCGTATATTAGATCCGGAAGTGTTGTTGAAAATAGATTGGTCTGATATTGATCATTTATACCGAGCAAATCAGGAAGAAACGCGTGACCTCGCTTTTCAGATGTTTTGCTCAGAATCTGGATTTATGCGATATTATCCAGGTAGATATTGATTTACACATTTGTTTTACATAACGGATCGAATGTTCATTATTATTTTCTTTTTGAGATTGCGCTGTCATTTTTGGACATTTGTTAAATTGTTATTAAGATTTGGTTATTTGAGATTAAACTTTCATTTTGACTGCAAGCCGCTAAATTGCCTATTTTTATTTTACAGCAGTATCATGGGTATGGGACAATCGTGCGGAAAAACTTGATTTATTCGATTGCAGAAGTACAAAATGGTAAATATGAATATTTTGATAAAAATTATTCTTTTACACTTTTTTGATCGATGCTATAATAAGATTGTTATATATTTCTACCACATTTCTTTCTCAATTTTTATTGGATGGAAATCATTTCAATTTTCTGAAAAGGCTATTATAGTTGAATATCAAGTTGGAACTTTTTGGATGGAAATTGCATTTCAATAAGTTTAAAAACTGTAGCAGCAATTTCTGACTGCGCATAAATTTTGATTGTACTTTCAGGTATATAAATGCTGCGACGCTATCCAAGAATGTAATTATAATGTTAGATATGTCTGGCTCAATGCTTGGTCAGAGATTCGAAATAGCCAAACAAACTGTAGAAGCAATATTAGAAACACTTTCCGACAATGATTTCTTCAACATATTACTGGTCAGTACTTTTCTCAAACCGTTTACTTTTGGGATTGAATTTGAATCCGAATTTCTAAATGGGTAATTTTTAATTTTTGATGATCAAATTGTCTTACAGTTTTCAAAAACAGTTGGTTTCTTGGATGAATGTAGCGAAAAAGCTGGTTTATTACAAGCAACAATTCGTAACAAAAAGGTTTTTTTTAAAATGCATTTTCATTTTCTCATTTTTCTAATCAATCTCTTTTAATCACTTTTTCATCTTTAACTCTTATAGTCGAATTAAATCGATAAATTAATTCTGTAGTTGAATGTTTATTTTCAATATTGTATTTAAGTTCTAAGGAAATATGTTTAGCATGCCTGAAATAATGCTTCAGATGCTACGAGCACGACTAAATGGCATGTCATCAGAAGGCAAGGCAGAATATGAAAAAGGCTTGATTAAAGTCTTCGAAACATTGATGAAAGTAAGTTTTCTTTCTGTGAAGAACATTTTTTAATTTTTTTAAGATATTCAATTCAACTTTTTTGTTGCTTCAGCTTTATGCTTGATGTGCTTGTTGTGAAATCGCTTGAAACTAAAAGACAAAAGGCTAACGTTTTTACGCTTTTGTAAATAGTGCATATGCCTGCTACTTTAAAATTATCTTGCTAACGTTAGACTACTAACGTTAACTATATCTTAGACTATGTTTGTTGTGTAACTTTTGGAGACATTTATAATCTTAAAGATTTAGATGGTTATGGATTTACAAGCTTTTTAGATACAGATAGATCCATGTCATTCGATAAAATGCTTTTGCTAAATTAATTAGTTTTTTATTTTCTTTAAATTAGCCTGTTGCTGTCTTTTTTGTTCATTTATTTCCGTTTGCGCTTCATCCATATACAGCTTCCCGGATCAGTCAATTTTACAACAACTGAAGAATTGGCATTGCGTCGGGAGTTAGCTGGTGGTATACTACCCGCTGATATTCATTACATTGCTGTTCAAGATCATATTCTTGTGGTCCCAAATCATCTTTATCAGGCAGTAAGTGATAGTTATCAGTAGCTGTGATTGGTATTATAAACAACATAATATTTATACAAGCTTATCCTTAAAAGATAAAACTAAGCCGTTGATCGCTGATTTTTCGCATGTATTGTTTTTTTTTTCATTTTTTTGTTCATACTGTTTACGAATGTTTAGTCGCCTCATAGAAACGCTTAAGTATCACTGTTGCAAACAATATCATCATATTTATGAATCTAAGAAATTTGAATTTTAACTAAATATTAAATTGAATAACATAATGGACTCATAATAACTAGAAATTTTATTTATTTTTCAATTCTTAAACAAGATTTAAAATTTAGATGAAATTACAAAGTTTTATGTATGCACTGTTTTTGCGTAAATTAAAAGGGAGCAAAATGGAAGTTAAAGTTTTTGAGATTCATAGATATCGTTGTTCTCTATCGAAAAAATGGATGGAAAATTAAGACGAGGAAGCTGGACAAAAATTTTTGGGAAATTCATTTAACAAATTATTATGAAATATCAATATTGTATCAATAATGTAGATATTGCGGTTTTATTACAGATGCGTAATTATACGGGAAAGAAAGCACAGTTTGGTTGTAACGATATCATTATGCTAATTACGGATGGAGCACCCAATTATTTCAAACAGATTTTCCATCTGTATAATAAAAATAAATCGGTGAATGATTTCATCATTTCATATTAGACACTGTTAAGTATTACAGTACTCTGATATAGTTTTCCCAACTGGTCACTTCATATCTTTAATATGAGATAACTAATTGTAAATTTCACCGTATAAATCTCATTTAATAAACTTGGAAACTTTAATTGCGAGGATTGCATTCAATGAAATGGTAATGTCTTATAGGTTCGCTTCTTTTCATTTCTAATAGGGGAAGAAGCAACAGATGTGGCACAGGTGAAATGGATGGCTTGTGAAAATAAAGGCTTCATGGTGCATATTAGTAATTTGGCTGATGTACAGGAAAAAGTTCAGGTGTCTCAAAGTTATTTATTGATTGAAGCTGTGGGTTCAAACTTATTTTGAAGTAAATAATGAGTTTTAGCACTTCATAATTTCATTATTTATCTATTTATTAGCTTTTGTCAGGACCGGATCAAGCATTATGATCCGTTATTTCCATGGTGACTCGGCCATAATTATTTCTAGCAATTACTTTCATTGGCTATAAATTGTCTAAAATCTTGAAAATGCATAAGAATGATTTAGTTAATTTTTAGCAATACATCAAGGTAATGAGTCGACCGGTCGGTAAGCATGGTGCAAGTTTTAGAGAAAAAGATGGCATTTGGAGTGGCATTTATAAGGAACGATTGGTAAATTTAACCTTCCTTCACTTTTTATAGAACAGATATTTATGATAATTACTCATGTTATTTACATATTTAAACTTTTTAAAATATTGACAAATCTGCAACTTTATAGTGGGAAATGTAGATTTTTTTAATAAAATATAAAAAATTTCTGAACTCTTATGGATAAATAGATTTTGTTTTTTCCAGCTAACAACCAGTCAAACCCCAGTGAAGAAAGTAAGTTGTAATTTTTTTTTAGATTTTACATTGCAGCTTTTTCCTAGTTATTTATATTTCTCATAACTTGACCAAACTATATTTTATTTATTTCAATAACTGTATTTTCCAGAAAGCCCGAATCAAACGTGTGGATCCAAGGGTTAGTTACGTGTCATATTTAAGAATTTTATTTGGAAAGCTTTTAATGATATATTTTATTACAGTTTGTATCACCTTGATTTTTTGAAGAAATTAAGAAGGCGAAACAATGACTGTTTTAGTGTTGGGGCATCTGTTTCTAATCATTTTGATCTTATTATCCTTATCAAATCCTTATCTCTTTGGTACTTTTGATTTTTCCAACTTATTAATCCTTCTAAGAAGCTGCAATTGGATTTAGAATGGTTTGAGATGTTGTGAGTAACCAAAGATGTTTTTATTTTTAGACAGAAATGTTGGTCACAACAGTAAGTTATCCTGTGATCCAAGATGAAGAATTGATGGGAGTTGCTGCCGTTAATGTACCGGTCATTGAGTTATCACAACTCGTTCATACTGTAAATGTAAGCTGTGTTACATTATTGGAAGATATATCTGACATCTTACATAGCTGTCGAGATTTCCTAATGTACAGTGTGACGATAAAAAAAGCCAATCTTCGATTTGTTTATGAAGCTTATGAAACGTTATAGTATCGGCATAATGACATCAATAAATTCAAATTTTCTTTTCAGTTTAGAAAATTTGTTAATTTACAGTTTGGAAGTCGAAGCTATGCATTTATGTTGGATAACAATGGTTATGTTATGTTTCATCCACAAATGCGCCCTTTGGTAAATATAAACTATTGCAAGGAGGAATAGCAAAATTTTAGATGGAGCATTGATTGTAATAGCATAATATGATTTTTAATGCTTTTTTTATAACTTTGATCTTTTAGGTCTTTAAATTATATTCACTGTATGATTCATTTCTAAATTAGTTTATAAATGATTAATTTCTAAATTAGTGTTATAACACATTTATAGGATCCGGGAACAAAACAGATGAAGTTGAATTATAACAATATTGATATTCTGGAACTTGAAGTGCCACAAAATCAGCAAATAGTTAGTTTTGTGCCATAATTTTGAATAATGATAAACATTAAACCTTCAATGAGATAAACTTGTCCAGAATACCTTCTACTCTTCTTGTCGCTCTTTCTCTTTAATTTTAATTGGCATATCTATTGGCAGTTTTTTAGTCAGACGATCATTTATCAATGATGAATCGTTTACAGTACGATACTAGTGAGGTAAAATTAAACGCCATTGCTGATTTCTCTCTGTTGTGCATTAAGCTGCATGCCATATCTTTCTTGTTTGTGTTTTTTTTCTTTCGAATATTGTGGATTCATCCAGTTGATTTAATGAGAGCTATTTTGAAATTTTTCAAAAATAATTTTTAATTGATTAGAAAAAAAAGAAACTTGACATTTTGTATTTTTCTTCTGTCTTTTGAATTTTTCATGCATATTTGCATACTCAGCACCTAGAATTTTGCTCGTTGTTGTTGTTGTTGTTGTTTTGAATGAATTTTAATTATATTCTGTCTTTTATTCGACTGCTTGTTGGTTCAAAATTGTTAAATGTAAAAATTTGGAAAAGGATAAGTTCTGTTTTATGCACTTCACTGATTCACTTAATTGGTTATTTTGAAAGGAAAAGTTTTGATTTAATATTTCAGATGCGTAGCTCAATGATTAATTGTAATAATGGCAAGGCATATACCTTAGATATATTGTATGCAACGTCCAATTTGGTAAGTTTGTTCACTTTTTTTACTGTCTAATTGCTTATTTGTTTAAATGATTAGTAATGCTGGCTACAGGAACGTGTATACCGTCAATCCAACAACTATTATTTGGAATGCCTAAAACAATCACTTTTCACGTATGACTTTTTCTTAATGCTTTAAATTAATAGTTCTTAACAATCGTTTAGGTTCAGAAAATCCGAAATAGTTCTTTGATTATATAACATTAAAGGTTTATCTTTTATCAAGGTTTAAAATACATATGTGTTTATGTGATTGTGATCAGTGGAGTAAAGTATCAAGCTTTTTCTACTACCTTTTTAACTGGATTTGGAGCTGAATAATGTTTCAAATGATATATCGCCTCATCACTTTGATTACAGCATCGGATTGGCAGTAGCGAAAGGTGATGAGAAACGAATAAAACCAAAGAAAGAAATAAACTATGGTGATGTAAAGTTATTATGGTATGATATGCCAAACTGGCTGATGCATCCCACCTGGTATGATTTCTTTAAATGACTTTTTTGTTATAAGTGAAAGATTACTTGTTAAAATTGAAGTGAACCATCTGTTTGATATTACCGATATTCGTTTGTTTGTTTGTTCAGCACATTTTTAGGCGCTATTGCTTACTGAATGACCACGACACGCAATTAACACCTGAGGTTGCATTTCGTGAATATGTTCGAAAAATGCGTGCAGATGGACGTCTGCCTAAACTTTGTGAATATCGAAAGCTTCTCATTGATCGATTCCTGTTTGATATGAAAGCAACGAATGGTTTGACAAATTTGTGGGATGTTAATTGGAAGGATAATAAAAAGTAGGTGTTAAGACCCATCATTCTTATAAAGTTCATTATTGTTTAAATATTTCTTTGTTTAGCTAGTAATTTGTATCAATGATCCCATGTATCCTAAAGGTAATCTTGTTATTAAGATTGCTATTAAAGTTTTTATTACAGGAAACAAATTCACCTTGTTTGGTTTGCTACCGCTTCGGGTATGGTAAAATATTGGGATGAATTACCGGATGGATTGACATATGTCAATCCTAACCTATCACCAACAATGGTAGCAGAAATCGGATCGGTACCAAAGCCAACAGTGGCTTCAACAGGTGCTCAAGCAATGCCGAAACAGCAAATGTTTGTTTAAAATTGTATTGTAAGCTATATTAGTTGGCGTATTATTGAAAATGTTGCGAAAGTTTTAAAAAATTTCGAGTTTAGCTCGAAACTTAGTTCCAACTTATAGAGCTTGCAGAATTCGGTCAAATATGGGAAAAAACTGAGAAGTAGAATAGAGTTAATTTACGAGAAATCTGTTGAATTGAATTTATCATATAATTAGTTTGTTGTTATTTATAAGAATGTTCCATGCATGCCCGACGATGAAGATGAAATAGCAAATAGATGAAATAGCAAATAAAGATGAAGATGAAATAGCATATATGTTGTTATTTCTAGAAGCTACCAGCATTTTATCAAAGACTTAAATCGTCATGCCAGTGAAGATCAATACTTTCAACGTAGCATTCGAATGCCTGGACGTTTGGTTGTTGATGTAAACAAAGAAAGTATGTATCATTGAACTTTGTTAATAGTAAACATAATGTTTTCGGACTTGAAATGAAGCATTTATTTAGCCTATCTTTGGTATCAAAAAGAAACGCAATCAATATACGGTCATCCAGAAAATGTTTCACTTCTTTTAACGGTCACTAAGGCACTGGACATTGATGGTGCATTGGTTGGTGTGGTGGGATTAGAATTGACGCTCGACTATATGGCGAAAGTAATGAAGAAGTTTGGTTGTGGGCCACAGGTAAACGAATTCCTACCGATTTTAATTTAAAATAATTCGTTTAAAATTCAAGGTAATTTTTAATTTCTGAGATAAATTTCAAAAGATGTTTTATTGCAGGATGAGCGTCGATGGTGTTTTTTGTTGGATGAGCATGCATATATTGTTTACAGTAGTTTGAATACTTCTGTGAGTAGCAGCAATGGATTTTCTGGAGATGAAACAAGAATGCCGAAAAATTTCGATTTGTTGGGACGTTGGTTTGGATCGGTGAATCGAATTACAGAAAGAACGATGACGCTATTGTTGAAAAATAAATATTATACCGAGTATGCTCAAAAAATTTGATAAATTTTTACAGTATTTAATATAAGACTTCCTGTCATCAGGAGGAATATTTCAGCTAATTCCTGGTCAAGTGTTTGGTAATTAAAATCAAATTAAATAATTAAAGTTAAATGAATAAAAATTTTTCTTTACAGAACAGTTTATGTTGATTATCAAGCAATCTGTAAACAGAATGAAATGGTCATGTATACTGCTGGTGCTGCTTTTAGGGTAAGGTATAGGACTGTCAAATCTAACGATTATTATGTTATGAATATACTTGAAATATTAAAAACTTGAAGCTGAGATATGTTTGAGAATCATTTTTTCCAAGGTGTTTTCAGATTAACGCAATATTTGGATCGTTACTGCAAATTTGGAGTCGATTATTAGCATTATTACAAAATTTTGCCATTTACCAAATATTCACATCATTAATACATCCTCATGTTGATGGTTTGACTTAAATTTCTAAATTGGAATGCAATTTTTATTGTCAGACGATCAATTTCTAACTTCATGCTTAATTTCGAAAACTCATTGTACATTGTTATTGGTCATAATCTTTTAGCGTGAATTGAGCTTGATTATTATTTTAAAATTTCAAAATTTATAAAAAGATGAGATAACGAATCAGCTGTTCAGCATATACTGCAACATTTACCGGCGATACGGACACATTTTCATGCGATAAAGCGGCGAAATACTATTTGGCAAATTGGGGCGTAGAGAATTGGTCAACGAATGGATCGAGACGTGAATTGCCAAAATCATCAGCGCTAGTTGCTGATAATTTATCTGAGCGCCCATGCAAGCATAATCCAGCTAAATGTGCTGTGTAAGTTAGTTATTTGTAGAATTTGTATGATCGGATATTCATTGCTTTAATTTGGGATCAATTGCTTCCAGAAAAATGTATGCTCATTGGGTGCCAAATACCAATTTGTTGTTGGTTATTATTGTGCAAAGCAATCCGGCATCAACTTCCTCTGTTTGCTATGATGAAACACGATGTCCACTCTCTACACCGTCCGAATTTATGACTGCATACAGTCAGGTTAAAAAATTTTCGTTTGAATTTAAAGATTCAATTTTTAAAATCAAAGAATAATTATTAATAGATAGGAAAATAAACCAAACATTTGTGGGAATTTTTTAAAAAATTTCTAATGAAATGGATGTTGATTTATAGTCGATCTGGAAATAATTAGTAATTTAATTTTTGGTAGGAAAAATGGTGTGGTAAAAATTTATATTTGCATATCATCTAATCAACAATTATAATTTAATTATTTTGCAGGTGGATAACGCTTCGGACAAGCAACAGATGAACACAGGTACAAACATGGTGAATTCATTTTCTGAGGATGTTGGCGATAGGAAATGTCGACATGTTCATGCAAAGCAACGTAAATCACCATCGAAATGTATACATTCTGATGAGGTTAAACTTATTAATTTAAGAAGTAATTTGAAATTGGTGAACTTTACCATCAGCTGGTAAATACAGCAATATATCCCAAAATTTGTCTTTTATTTTTTACTTCTCATTTTGACCTTTAGCCTTTAATGCATTCAATTTTAGGAGGTACAACTGTTGTAAAATTTTGTCAGTTATATGTTGGGACAGAGTTTCATTCTATTTAACAATAAATCACACAGATTTTTATCTATCTGATAATCGACTACATAATTGCTTTTCTTTTTCGTTTTCAGGATGAATCACAATATCCGTGTTCTCAGATGGCATCTCGTTTGGTACCATTTGGTACGAGAATTCCTTTACTGGTCACTATTATTTGTGGAATAGCATATTTCATGTTATAACTTGCTAAATTGTTAGGACATATGTTAGAGAAGTAATTTGTCTGTGATAACAAATATGTTCCATCGACGGATACTAATTATTGTCCGAGAGGAACGATATTTTGTAATGATTCTCGTATTCTCAGCAACGGGTATGATATGATGTTTAGATGGATAAAATGGAACCTATATAAATCAAATTACTAAATCTGTTCTTGTTCAGTGTTATTGTTACTATTAGCATTTATAAGTTGAAAAGAAGCAAGCATAATACTTTCATCCGAAAGTCGAACATTGACTAAATTGATTATGCTCAACGAAGAACCATAAAAACGGTTTCACCTCTTATTACTGGTTGTCAGCAGGAAATGTACTGGCAAGTGCGGAGAAAATGCTTGATAATGAATAGCACACTATACTATATTGATAATAGTGAAATATATTCTACGGATTTTACTGCAGAAAGGTAAGTCCTTGAGTCATCTCCCTTTAATTATTCTTTTTTTTATACTTATTTGGGATCTTCTTTGAAATTATTAAATAAAAGGTTACCAAATAAAGCGTCTTTTTTTAATTCTAATTCTGCCTTTACACAAAACATGATATGTAATTTTCATTGAAACTTGTAAATTTCAATAAGTTTCAATTTCTAAACTGTAATTCACACTTTCATTGTTCAATTGAATTTAATTACCAGTTCATTATACATAATTCATTCGAAGTCCTGAAGTAGATTACGATAAATCTGTAACATACTGAATTGTTTAAAATGCTAAATACAGTAGAATTGAACAATTCTGATGGAATTTTAAATGCGTTTTTCAAATTAGCAATGCGAACATTTCACGTGCAGCTTTCGAAGTCAAAATAGTAAATAGTGCCGTTTTTACCTTAACTTCAAGTTTTTTTTTTTGCATTTATAAAACAGAAATTAAAAATAGAGTATTGAGAAGTCTTTTACCCCCAGTTGACTGTATCAGATTTTTGACGGATTTGAGAGAAATCAAAAGAATCCTTCGGCCACTATTGCCCTTCTATCAATTTAAGATATCAGTGAGAGAGAGAGAGAGAGAGAAAGAAAGAAAAAGAAGAGGTATTCCATTGACAATTACTCCCAAATGGCTGATGGAAATTGGTTCGAGCATTTGCTCCGTTTCCTTCGTATCCGTTGATTGTAATGTCAGAGTGAGCAGCCTGGAAGCATAATAGTAATGGGGGATATTCGGCGGTAAGCTGTCAGTCGAGCATAAACTCGAGATCAGTTCCGGATGAAAAAAGGACTGCTCCACTGACTTCTCCATTCAATTGAAAATCGGCCCACTAAGAAAAGCTTCCGATAACAACCAATTTCAATTCATATCTCTCTCTGATCTGCTCCTCTCTCTCTTCCTCACTCCTTTACCCTTTTTCAGCTCCCTTGGCCTTTCAGCTATCGCTTCCTTATCTTACCCATCCATCATTTGTCGTCCTAAAATTACCAGCGACTTCGATCATTCTTAAACCAACGATAACACTTCATTTCACTCTTTTCCACAGATCTATTGATAATTATCTTTCCCTTTCCCTTCCATCTCGCTATTTTTCTTTTCATCAAAATGTCCGATAATATTAGTAAGATTAGAATTTAATCATAAAAGTTAGAATTACATTTTTCATCCAATCCGTTCACGATGTAAATCGATTAACAACGAGAACTGTTCCCAAATTACTGTTTCAATTTTATTTTCAGTGTTGTCTTTGAAAAGTGTTGCGTTAATACTTCTTATTAGAAAATGGAAATAATTAACTTTCCATTGTTTACATTTATAAAATTTAAATTTATTAATATTTAGACTTATTGCATATTCTTTCATTTGCTGTGATACTGAATTGAAATACGAATAATATAGCATGGAAAAGCAGAACACTGAAGAGTTATATTTCATGTTATTCTGATTACAACGCCACTTCTGAATTATTTCATCATAATCTGTTAAGTGAGCAGTAAAGAGATGACATCACGCAATTTTATTTTCTTTTTTTTTATAAAAAAATGCGATTATTGAAAAGAGTAATCTGTAAAGTGCGTGCTTGTTTTTCTTTAAGTGCCGACAACCATCTTTATGTAATACCATTTTGATCAGAAAAATTCCAGAAAAGTTAGCCTTTCCGATGACATTTCATGTACTTAAAAATTAATCTAAAAGTTTATTTTCGTTTCGCTTTTGAAATTGCAAAAGTGCTTAGACAATTTAAAATAGTGCAGTAAAGATTTTTGATTTATCTAAACTTGAAATCAGGAAATATAGTTTGGTCATTCCGACTTAATTAGGATTTGTTTCAGTTTTTTTTCTTCACTGAAAGCTGTTTAATGAAGATGTAATTTAAACTTTGACGTATTTTAGTCGTATAAATTTACCACTGTTATTTTTAGTAAATGAATTGCATTCTTTTTTCTCTGCTTTAGAATGATATATGTTATTTCGAAAGGAATAATAATGGAGTGTTAGAAGAAAATTTATTGCTCGTAGTTATGCACCTTTCTAACTTTAAAATCTATTGGCCTTAGAAATTTGGAAAGGATTCCTTCCTCAATATTTTTTAATCCTTATATCATGAACTGTAAATGATGGAAAGACGAACTAAATAAGACAAGTCATAACTTCATAGTCCATGACTGGGATAAAAGCGAAAAAAAAGGTTGCAAAATGTGAGTTGGGCGGATGTTGTAGAAAGTTCGATGATAGATAGAGTCATGGTGTTAGATATATTTTATCTTTTATGAATATTCGATATATCTCATCTTTTTTGAAGTGGTTTCCATTTATTTCAATTGATGCAATCGATTTAGTCCTTTCGGGACCAGAAAGGAAACTCCCGTGAATTGTCTTGTATCATTTAAGATTTGTCCCTTGTTTCCTTTCTGTGTTACTTCAGGATAATTATAATTAAATTATTCTGGACAATTTGAATATATTACAGAATATTTTACAGGATCTGCAAGTATCAACAACTAACTGGAAGTACTGCGAATTTCAATCAACTGAAGAAACCAGAAACATATTACTGATTGATTCAGTTACTACTACATTTAAATTTATATAAATCGTTACTTATTTCTTTGACAAAATTTCCAGAATTATCATGTATTATAAAGCGAAAAGATTTTGAAGTTTTCATATAAATGGAATAAATTAACAGCCAGTTAGACTACTACCACAATAGCTCTTATTGGCTAATTGTTCATGAGTAAAGTAAACAGATAAACAAGTAAATCTTATTGCTACGACGCAAATGAATTTCATTAGTACTTCTATGGTGAGAAGGCGGAATCTCAGAGTGCTGTATTTCCATAGTGAAATGCGTTAGAACAATCATAAGAGCTTGGGAAAATATAAATACTCTTATGGCCCTTTAGGTATCCGATTATCATAGAGAGAATCTGAATTTATCTTCTCTGTTCCCCATATTTTTAACCTTCAATTCATCCCGTTTCAAGTGCTTTTGCTATAGCTTCAATGCCGATAACCAATAATTATAGCATCCATAATCATTTATTCATTCCAACATACATTCTTATTTTCACCTGCTGGAGGAAAATATGCACAGATATCATTCACTTATTCACTCACTCATACTTTGTCTTTTAAGTATATGTAAAATGCCTTATTACTGAGTTCATTTTTAAAGTTTATATTCAAAATTGAGATAATGAAATGAATGTGTTTGTATTGTCGATTTCAAAATAATAATATTTTGTATGCAGTAATTGGAAATTTAATTTAATAATTATTTTATATGAGATTATCAATGAGCAGCATATGATATCGATTGTGATCTTTAATTGTTAGAAATGTACCTACTTATCAGGCAATTATATTAATTGAAAATTCTCGAATTATATATGAAGTAAATCAATTACTTAAATAACGTAATGCTAGATTTAAAGATGGAATAAAACAGAATTTTCCTCCTGCAAAGCACTTTCGGCACTTAAATTTTGATAGCAATATAAACATTTTTTTTAAAGCATTCTGTATGTTGTGAACGTTGCTGTAAATTGCGACAAAAAATTTTAAAAACAAAACTTGAATAATGCATTGCCATCTTCCCTTTTTTGGCGTTTTTACAATAGCTAATTAAATATCAAAATTTTAAGATATGTTTAGGGATTGGTTTGGCGGTGCATAGGTCTTGCTATTTGCTATGTTATCGGGCATGTGCTACTGTTACTGCCGGCAAAAACAGAGTAAAACAAATGCTTGCTGTGGAAGTTGATTATTGTTGTTTGTGATGTTGCTCTGTTTGTGTGCTTTGATACATTCACAGCTGATACAGTTAGCGCGTAAGTTAAATTTTACTTTTATTTTTTATTAAATAATTGTTGGAAATGACTGACTGAAAAGATGGGTGGAAAAAATTGATGCATTAATTTGTGTGCATTTCCTAATTTGATATTTGGTATAATTCAATTATTAGTCGAGAATGAAAATAATTGAAGTTAGCTGAGAATTATAGAATAATTAGAGAGAAGAGTTTCAATACTCCAATCATTAATTATAAAAGATTAAGAAATTTAGATGGGAAGTCAGATTATTGAGTTTTTATTTGAAATATATTCCCGTTAAGACGAGACTTAACTTTTGGTAATCGTGATATATCAATATCTCATCATTGTAATATTAATGCAAGATTGTAAAAGGCATTACTTATAAACACATCAAAAATTCAATGAAATTATTATTGTCATCACACCGAATTGTAAATATAATTCGTAATGATTAATTTAAAATTTCATACAGGATGGAATAAAGAGAAGTAGAGAGATAAGATTCAATTTCGGTAAGCTTCATTACAGCATAGAAGTTCGACGGTTTTGATAAATTCACTCTGAAATTTTATATTAAAACGAAAAATTCAGATAAAGGTAAATGTCAATGAGGTGAGCATTTACATTTGTTTGCAGAATTGAAAAAATTTTCTAAATTTTAATCATTCAAAAATCCTTATAAAACTTCAAATAAAATTGAACGAGAAAATTCTTTACAATAAATTGAAAAAAAGATGGTATAAATCATATTAACTTAAAGGGATACGTACTTCTTGCTGAATGCTTCTCATTCGTCATTTCTTTCCAATTTTTCGTAACACATCCTAAATGGTGGATATATTTTCCTTCCTTTTTTCGTTCTTTTTTTTTTGTTGTTTTTTATCTCGAAAAATTTCCTTTTTCCTCATTTGCAACTGTGACCGACGGATATGGTTATTTTGAAAAGAAACGAAAAACCGATTTATTTTTTTTTCTCAAGTCTCATATTTGAGTATCAGCTTTAGAAAGATATGATTAAATCTATCGTGATAATTCTGATAGTTTCAATGTAGTACTAATTGATAGTTGTTGATTTTTATATTCCTTAAATTTCAATTCCCTAAATTCGAAAATTTTTATATTCCTTAAATTTCAAAGCAGTTAATTTAGCAAAAAAAAAAAATCCTAATATCTTTTGCGGTGAAATGCTACGGAAGTTTATTTGTTGTAGCTCTTAGAAGGTAAGATATCCATTGATTGATTCTTATCCTATGAACAACATTCCTGTCAAAACTAAGATAATTAATCACTTAAAATCTTTCTGCTCACATCTTTTTTATAACTCACAAAAGTACGTTTTTGAAGAATATAAAAATTTTAAAACGAGTATTACTGAGCAATTATCAGATTTATTTATTCAACCGAATTACCTTTTTGGGATTGATACTCACAATCAAACGTTCTCACATTCTCTTTGAGAATAAATAATCATTTTCATCACTGTTGAAGAAGAAAAAAAAAACAATTTTACTAGCAAAGAAAAGGAGCAAAACATTAAGGAAATGTCATTGATATTTTCTTAGTTTATGTTCAATTGTTTTTTCTAGTTGTTTCTTCTGACTACCCTATTATTCATCAATTTGGTTTATTTTTAAGATATTTTCTCTGCTATCCAGCTATACACCAAACCGGGACCATCACTGCCCATCTTGTTTTTTCTCTAAAATTTTTTTTACTAAATTTGTGTAAAATTAGAAGAAAGCCTTTACATTCTAATATTTTTGGAAACATTTTGTATGAGACAGGATTTTGCATATTAAAAAAAAAAGTCAGGAATTTGTATTAGTAACAATATCTTAAAATATATTTATTTTGAACATCAAAATTTTCAAATTTCTTTAATATGATTTAATTTCATTCAATTTGTTAATTTATAGAAAGTACTGTGAGATGCTTTTGCGACAAACAAAACTGTGAAGATTCATTGATTTGTACGGGCGAATTATGCTTGATTGGATTTCGCAATGATGGTATCGTAAAATTTTCCGATCCTTCTGATGAAATAATAATAGCAGTATTAAATTTCATAAAATTCATTATTTTATAATACTAAATTGATATTCGCACTTTTCTGTAGATAGCCAAGCACATATGGAACAGCTATGTAGCAATGCAGATGATACAGGAGATCTGGCTAAATGTCAGCACAACTGGAATGGATGGCAAGAGGTTGGGAAATATTTTCTTCAATTAAGCCGGTTTCCTTAGATGAAATGATCGGTGCTAATTGGAAAAGATTAGCTTATGACATTCTTCCGGTATTAAAAATACTTCAAGTAAACTCATTCACTGTTATTTTTTATTATTTTCAGGTTTGCGCTTGCGAAGAAGATTTTTGCAATACATTTGCATATTTACGTGGTTCCATTGAGGAAGAAAACAATGATAATTTGGCTGATTCACAACCGCCAAATTTGATTGAGGTGAAGTAAAAAGACGGAAGAACTTTTCTAAAACAATTAATTAAAGTAACTGGATGCTGAATCATTGCAAAATACGATCTTTGTAGATTTCGAGATACATAGTACTTTAAAATACTTCTGCTGATTGTTCCTAATTATTTTATCACTCATCTCACGAAGGTTATAACATGCTCTCGGCTTTTTATCAATTAAATTTCAGGAACAAGCATCAGTAGGTTCAGTTGGAAAGCGTCGTGGTAGTAATTTAATTATCCTGCTGGTGATTATCCCGCTGTCAGTTGGCGCTCTGGCTGTGTGCCTTATTTTTATCAATTATCACTGCAAGATGTGTTGATAATTGCTCTCACTGCGCATGATCTTGCAATAGATACAACCTACATTCGACAAATCGCAAACAAGAATACTAGGACTGTTCGATTACGATGGATATCCTAATAAAGTCTATCATATCCATCTCCAAAATATTGATTTCATATTTTCTGTCTTTCCAAATTACCTACTTCTAATTTAGCCATTATCGCTCCCACATCTTGGCAAGGGTTCAGATGGAATTACTGAAACTCTATGACTGAAATAACTGAGATTAAAAAAATTTTTTCAAGTACAACATTTTTGTAATACAAGTATTACTGGTAGTAATAATAGTTTGAGACTGATGGTTAAATAAGAACTCGTTTATATTCATTTACTTCAGTTAATATAATAAAACGATCTTCAAAAGTTATCGAAATTTACTATGCAACATTCTGAATTAATGACATGACATGTTTGTATTACCATTTTTAAGGTCATCAAACCTAAAATCAATCCTTCTTTGTGAAAATTTCTCGGAATGTACTGTTTGACTAATAGAAGACTAGATTCACAGTGGATTGATATTGATGACGCATATTTTGTCATTTACTATGAAGTAGTTACCATCCGAAATACATAAGATATTGTGATGATCTGAATAAACCGCAAGAAAATGGGGTTATTTAACAAATATTAGAGCTCATTTACATAACAAATATGATCTGGATATTTTCAGATAGCACTCTCCTGGTCCGTGTTTTGACCAATAGATGCTTAAGTTTAATCGCGATCTCAAATATAATTTCATTTGGCAATTTAATGCATCATTGTTTTTTTCCATTTTTGATTAGAATAGAATTCTAAATTTTATAGAGTTCTTATATACTACTGACTATTTCGACTTCTGTTGTTTTCGTAAATTTTTCGAAATCCAATCCATTCCATCCTGCGAATGGTATCAATTTATTTGTTGATTGGTATTGAAAAGAAGATAGCATTTAAGAAAGGATTCTTTTTAACAAGAAATCTAGTTAAAGCCTCTAAGTGACATTCTACAGATCATTATTTCTTCTCAGAAATTTCGACTCTGAATTCTTTAAAGCTGTAAACTCAATGAATTCTTGACTAAGGTGTTGATTTTGAAGTTCCATGTTTACATCAGAATCAAAACCTGATCATTTTCGTAATCGTTGAAAAAACAAACTAATTTCAACTGATTTTTTTGTTTTTAAAAAAATTTTATTTTAAATGAAAATGATAGATACCTTAATACCTTCTCCAGTAACAGCAGAACATGCCTGAATCTGCCAAGATCGGTCACGGATGGATAATAGTTGTAAACCCTCCGCTATTTCATTTGCTTTAGCTGCCGTTACCAAATCCTTTAAATTTAAAAAATTAAAAAAGACTTTTGAAAAAAAGAATATTTCCAATAATTGAGTCAAAATGTTTGCAGCATAGACAGCAAAAATGATATAATGAAAATGAAGAATTTATACAATTTATTTCAATGGAATTGGTACAGAACTGACTAAAAATCATCAATACAGTCAAACAAACTGTTCACTGAGTGGGAGCTTTTGAAGAAAGTTTAAGGCAAATTAATTCAGCTTACTTGTTTATTAGCATAAACCAATAATGGGACATTTTTGAGTTTCTCTTCGTCCAAAAGTTCAAAGAGCTCCTGCAATACCGAATAAGAGTTTATTCAAAATCCTTTTATTTATTAATACTGTTGAGAAAATTTTTGCAATCTTAATTGCTTGTACTGGGAAATTCCTGAAAATTTCCTAACATTGAAAAAAACTTGTTGTAAATATTTCAGAAACTCTTTCAAATCTATCCTTCAAAGCATAATTTTTTATAACAAGCAATAGTTTCAAAGCGCCGATGTCTCCACTGAAAACAGCTGCAGACCGTATATTCTGTGCTGTTAGTACCATTAATTCTACAAAGATACGATAATGCTACGATACATTTTATTTCGGTCCTTTCTGTCTATTATTTGCTAATTTTAAAAAACGTTATTCCCAAATTGAACTTTAGGATATATATTCAGAGTTGGATACAATGTATTAATGATAAAATGATCAAAAATTCAGAAGACTTCAGACGAAGACTGATCAAGAATACTTTTTACCATGCCTGTTTCATCAAATCGTTTACGATCACAACTGTCGATTACATATATCTGAAAGTCAATAAATATTATTCAGATTGTTAGCAATCAGCAATGCAGGATTTTCAAGAATTCCACAAACTTTCATTTCAAGGGAAGAAAATCAATTACCAAAACATCGGTATTCTCGAAATAATTTTTCCAGTATGGACGAATCTTTCGTTGTCCACCAATATCCCACACATTTAGTTTCACATCATCTGACACTACACTTTTAATATTGAAGCCCTAAAATAGCGAAATATAGGATAATGCATGAAATCACCAAATGTTATTATTACAAACAGAAGTTATGGACAGTTGACAAAAAAGATAGCACTTGTCATTCAACAAATATAGATTGCACCTGTGTAGGTGTAATGTGTCGTATGTCTTCTGAAGCTAAATTCTTCAATATCGTTGTTTTACCGGCATTATCCAAGCCTGAAAGATATTGCAAAATCTTTACAAAAACCTTTTAATCTTTTTATATATGGAAAAAATAAATTGATTAGTCTGGAGCTTATACATGACTCATCTAATATGCATTTGTGTTGCCACTATGATAGATATAATACATACATTAAACCAAACAATTTGTACATTTCATAAGGTTTAAAGAAAATCATCATTATACTACCAAGATTCATGAAGAAATTCAAATTAATTTTATTCCATTTTTGAAAATTTTCCAACAGCAGTGAAAAAAGACAAACTTTATTCCGAATCAATTTATAAAATTTATTTATTAAAATAAGAAAAATTACCGAGCAACAATATCCTGAATTCTTTCCCTGGTTGATTTTTGAATTTTCTGATCAGCCCAAGCAGACCCTATAAACAGTAAGAAAATCATTAAAATGGTTTATCAGACAATTTATCTAAGAAATTTTATATTATAAATGAGTTACAATAGTTACCATTCAACTGCACATCCAATAAAAAAATGTTCTTGTAAAATTCGGAAAAGCCAACGAGTTTGCAAAAATAATGATGTCTGATTCGATTGGATTTGTTGCCCCGTAAGGGATTTTTGAAACTTGAGACAGATTTAATGAAAATTGCAGCAATGATAGCAATAAACTTTTGTTATGTTGACAAGATGCAAATAGTAAGAGGAGTTTATAGAAAGAAGTCAGGAGGAAAGCCAAGGGTAGCGGGGAGACAAGGGGGCATAGTTACCATAGTGATGAAGAATTGAGCCTAATATGGCAGTTTTCTTGGAAAAACCTATCAGCAAAAATGGTTGCAGAACAGTTTACTTAATAACATATTTCCATAGATTTTTCATGATTCAAGATTTCATTACTTGGAGATCAAAGATAACCGTTGTCTGCAACAACCACCAACACACTTCCCTATCGTCCTCCCATTCAAGACAAATAAGTCGATTTAGCAATATCACAGAATTTGTCTCACTGTAGAAAGTGAAATGCACTAAATTCTTTGCATCAAATTTTTTGCACATGAAGAGGTGCAGTAAGCAATAATGAATTGGATTGAATTTAATTGAATCAAATCAAATTCAATTCCCACAACTCGGAACCACTTTAGAGATTTGCTTGAAAAGAAAACTAAAAATAAAAACTTTAGGAATGCATGATGTATATACTCAATAGGTAGTTACTTTTTCCTTTTCAAAATATAGTCTATCAAATGCATGATATGGTGACAGGTTCGAATACATGAAGGATGCGTAATGGGCGGATATTCCTTCGAAGTTATTACTTGAAATTATAATAAAATAACATTTATAAATGTTATTTTATTATAATTTTTTCTTGAACTCCGCAATGAAATCGATACCGTAGACTAGAAATGAAGCCAAAAATTTGAAGAAAATAATCTGTTATATTTTGAGGGTAAAAGGTATAATTAATTAATGCTCACCAGATGGCTCGGTGAAATCTTTTAATCAGAATTTAACATAAATAAATTTTATGGAATGGAAAAGCGACTGCGTCATGATTAAAAGTGTTTATTTCTAGACTGTGTACTGCAAAGGTATAAAATCCGAAAACGCATATATGTTTACAACAGTAAATTAACAATAATAACAGCAATAATTACAAAGCGATAAGATCTTTCACTTTACATATAATTAATATAAAGTAAACGTAGAGGTAGGAAATCTTTAAAGCACCATCTATCTATCTATAAATGCCTAAAAAATTTTGGAAATGCTAGTCTTGAGACCGACTTTAAATAATTACTACTTACTGCTTTTACTACAACTTGAAAACTTTCTATTTTGGAACTGAATTTAAACATAGTTCCTGACTCGAATACATTAATAATTTTATAAGATGAAACAACAATTAATATCAGTTGAGAGGATGATGCAAAAATTATCACATAGGTGGATATAACCTTTGACATAATTTTACGACCAGTAGCATTCAGTGAAAAATAAGCAAGCAGAAATTCAGCGATCTTGACAAAAAACGGATAAGGATTACAACCGTACGGCACATTCCAATAATCTTAAGAGATTAAACCTTCCCGAGCTCACAAAAAAATTACATCCATATAACACCGTCGTGTTTTAAGATCATGAGAATTATGAGTGGTAAGAAGCATTAAATGGATCATGAAATCCATCGGTAACTGTTAGTTCGGGATGAAGAAACTCCACAACACAAGTGATAGAACAAGGCAACAAGCATTAAATCAAAAAGGGCAAAAGCGGCTATTCGGTACATTCCGAAATGGCTAACAATGTTTCACATTCCAAAGTTATGTAGAACATAATGAATCATTAAATTCCAGTTAATCATGGATATATGTCCCGAATTCTGGATGCAATGCAGCAGGGATGAATTTTTTTCAAAACAAGAAAAAGAAATTATGTCAGATCACAGCGGCATCGTATCAACTTCACAGTCTTTTACCAGTCTTTAGAATTCAAGAAATCTCAATGCACAAATGTTCAATACATCGAGAGCACAACATTCAAAATTACAAGAGGATTGACGGATAGATACTGACGATATTTCCTTATGTCAAGTGAGAAATCGATATTTTATAAAATTTTGTATATACCGAAAAAAAATAAACCTTCTTTTCCAAGTAAAATATAAATCTTTTTTTTGGATTTTTCAACCTAAACCTTCAGATCTACCGGAAAATAATAAATTCCAATGAATATGACAATAAATGTGTTGAAATACTTGAACCACAAAACAAAAGGAAGACAAACTATTCTGTATAGTGCACTTATTTCAGGAAAATGACCATAATTTGCATATATTTACAATATGCGAAAAGTGATTGAGAGCTAATTTAGTGAAAATATGAAACATTATATAATTTACTAAATAAAATTCTAAAACGATCATGAATAAAAGATGCTCTTAGCAGTGTTATAAACCCTTTGGATTTATAAAATCATTTTAAAAAAAATAATGTATATTTCAACCGACGTACATATAAAAAAAATTACTATAAAAAAAATTAATTGTTTTACTCCTTAAAGCTCTGAACTCTCAATTCTTTACATTCCAGTAATATACGCATATAAATGAAACAGAGATAAGGACACAATTTGATAAACAGATACAGAAGTTCCTAACACTGAAACTGACTGGCTGTGATGAATAACAGTTCATTTCAAAAGAAAACGATAACCCGAACTATATTCAAATGCAAGAATGAAATAAAAGAAAAGTAACTAATCAAGACATGAATCACTTAATATAACTGAGTCACTGCCAGTCATTTGAGAAAAATTACAAATTAAATCTGTGAAATCTATAAAACGCTTTCAAGAATTCTTCTTATCTTTTCGATCGCCTGTATGCCTCCTATGCAGTGCTGTACCGTTCTGAAAGTCCGATTAACTTTTAACTAGAAATTTCATTTATATTTTGTATACTGAGATAAGTTCTGAGAAAGATTTTTATTTCTTAATAAAAAATCAGACCAGCATATATTCAACTAGGATTTGATCTCAGAGTTTTTCTTTCGTTGAAATGGGTGTAAAAAAAACAAATGAGCAGTATAACCTGCGTTAATCGATGTCCAATAGCAACAGCACGGTGCATGCTTTCTTGAGTCAATGATGACAAGAAATTATGCCAAGCCCATGTAACTGTATCATCAACCATACCACCGATATCTCTCATATTACCGCTATATCTTGAGTAAGCCCATATACTAAGTGAAACAACAGCTGAAAAATAATTCCAAAGCACTATAGTTCGTTAAATAAGAAACATAAATTGGTCCACAACAGAATGTAAAATAGGACGATTCACTGCAAGAATTAAAATTCAAAAACCGACTAACCAATGCAGAGTGCAGCAGAAAATAGGCTTGCGATGGTATCCAGACCAATCAATTGGAAAAATTCTTGTAGCACATAATCTACGATCATAAATGTTACCAACACAGCAGGCGTTCGCATCGATTTGAACAAATTCTTACTGTTATTCACTTTGACAAAACTTTCATACTGTTCCTGCAGAATTTTAACATGTATGTGTTAATCCATCAATTGTTTTACAAATGTGCTTGTTCATTGTTCACATGCTCCTTTTAAGACTACAAAAAAGAAAACATGCTTCAATATCAATATGCAGTCTTTCCAAGAACTGTTCGGAAAATTCTTCGCCACCCATCTTTCTCGTTGCTTTGAACAGATTAATGGTCTCTTTGTAACACCGTTCATGCTCTGCTGCTAAGTCTGCTGAATTCATGTACGGTGCATCACCACCACAGACCTGTAAGAGGATTCTAAATGAAATACAGAATCATTGCAGTCCAGATATTTCGAAATGAACAAACCAAAGATTGATTTTAAATGACGTGACAGTCCGAAAAAAAATAGCAGACAACCGCAAAAAATTACCCGTTACCGAAAAATGAAAAAGCTCACATCTTCCATTCTCCTCACGTAATGAGCTTTAGAAGTTGAAACTGCTGCCAAATTATTTGCCTCCGCAGTAGCCTTTAAACAAATAAAATCAGTCCGTTTTGATCTATTTCAGCTTTTCCTGGATTTTGTAAATATTCCTCAAAAATGTTTTGAAACTTCAAACTTTTCAATACATTCAACTTTCAACTCATAGTTTAAAAATTAAAAAGGCAAGAAATAACAAACCATCAGCATTGATTTTGGTTCTGGCAAGTCTTCTCCTTGAAATATTGTCATGTAAGCCTATAAATAACACACTCATTTTTTGTGAGTTATTCACACTTTTTATATATTTACATACTAACCAAACGTTAAAAAAGAAGAAACGCTCACTCTGAAGTATTCCACTAGTTCGCGACAAGTTATTTCTCGGCCATTAATTTGCTTTAATACCAAATTATTGCAGTCTAGCAAACGCGGAACAAAAGAACGTAGCTGTTGTTGAAATTCATTCTCAATATCTATAACTTAATGCCTTGATCTCATAAACTTGACCTTCGTTATTTGAAGTAGAAACGAAGATTCGGACCGTAGAAAGTCAACGAATTATGAGTTTTTTTGTCACCACCAAATTTGCAACAGAAACAAATTAAAACATTGAAAGTGCAAAAGGATTTGTAGAAGAGTTAAAAAGCTGAGCCATGAATACAAAACAATTTGTAACAATTCCGGTTATTGGAAATAGAAGAGGAGAAAAAAACTGATTCCTACCATTTATTTGTCCACGGAAAACTGGACTTGTGGAGACTCGAAGCCCAGGATGAGGCATCAGAAAACATGATATCTGTTCAAAACATGAACGTATATGCCGCCTCAGTTGTTGCAACTCTAAATGTTGTTTTTCGGAAACCTATAAACTGGTTTATTTTATTAACTTAGCTCCAACAAACTTCTGCGAAACAAGTTAAAAGTCAAAAAAATATGTATCTACCTGCAAACGACGTTCGAGCAGTCGTTCACCGCCTTGGAAGCCATATTCTGCTTCATATGGAAAACTCCAGTCACGTACTAGGAATAATAATGACTAAAATTATAGGATACACTATGTTAAATAATATTGTAATTCAGCAAATTTAATAATGGTAGCAGAAATTTAAAAAATACTGTTCTCTCACTTGGAATGGCTTAGCTGGTGTGTTTTCCAGTGCCAGTCTGCCGTATTCGGTAAACAACTGTAAATGCTGTAAATCGTCCTCCTGCACATTTTGACTCAAATTATAAATCTGCAACAAAAATTTTAAGCATGGGAAACAAATTTTTTTAAATTATCATTAAAGACCGTAAGAAAACAATGTAAAAATTGAAAAGTACAAACCTGCAAGGAAGAAATCATAGTTGAAAGGGCAAAAATAGTAGCACAGTCTTTTACGGTACTTTGGCTATCAAAAGCTCCCTGAGTGTCCATCAATATAATAGCTGTATCTTCACCATCTCGATTGCGCATAATAAACGGTCGGGACCACACTAAGATACCGCTAGTTTCACGTTCGCTACCTAAAAACACAAAACTAAGTTTCCATTTACTTGTTTGTCAAACCGCAAACCATACCCAAGGTTATCCACTTACCTCCTCGCCAGCTAAACCCATCCAAACGATCACCATCATAAATCCAATCTCCAGAGCGTCGCTTCTCTTCGGAAGCATCCAGATAACGTAGAAAGAAATTCAGAAGGAAGCTTTTTCCTTTCCGAAACGCACCCGCCACGCTGATTACAGACACCTATATATTAATTTATATTTATATGGACATGAGCCAAATCTCAAACTGTTTCATATAGTTTACTATAGTTAACGTTTTACTCGACTTCTAGAAGCATTTCGTCTTTTGTATGATACTAAATCTTAAACACTCTAAATTTACAAAGTAATGCATTTGAACTACTAACAAGAACTACTAACTCTCATGGAAATAAAAGATCGAGTAACCACAATTAATAATATAATATTTTGTAATTTCATGAGGTCTAGCTTTTTGAAACGTACCTTCTTGTCGATAACATCTGGACTCAAAAGAACCTTCTCAAGCGCTTCTTCATCTAAACGAAACTGATGTTGCTCATCAAGGCTTTCAATGACTTGTATTGGAGCTGGATGATCTGGTAATGAGAACGACTTCGATACCTGAAATTTAAAGTCAAAAGAAAAGTTATTGAATAATGCAACATTTTGCATGAAAACCATAAAATAAGCGTATGAATGATGCACTTGCAGATCTACTGAAGAAATCAAAAGTAAAAATACGTTTTTTCCATTAAAATGAAAAAGATATTCTTAATCTCTAGACTTTCTAATGCAATCAAAAACGGTATACCTCTTCCATTGCTTCATCTTTCGACCGTTCAACTTCTGAATCAATTACTACACTGTTGCTGTCACCTTTCTCTTCCCAATTTGGTACAGCAGTGGTGGATTCTGTCATTATACCTAACATTCTCCGTACTGTTTGCTTTCTTTCCTTCTTTTCTAAAAGCACTTGGAATCTGCAAAATTCTCTCTTGTGCTCTGCGCAAATTAACGTTCACCAATAACAGAATAATACACAATCGTTTAAACTCAGTAAATTTAATCATATACTGACGCACTAGGTTAATCTTGTAGGATTAATAAAAGTGTTAAGGAATTAAAAGTATGAAAGCATGAAAAAAAATAAAGTTAAACAGTTAAACAGTTGTTTTAATTAAGATCATCACAATCCTGTAGTAGAAAAGTCATGAATATGGTGGAAGCATCAGTGATTGCACAAACTATGTTGAAGAGTTATACATAACTATTGTTAAATGAGCTTATGAAGTCAACTGTTCCGTTCCGTTACGTCGTTAGTAAGAGGACCAAAAAAAAAAAAAAATCACACGGAGAACCACTGATAGGCAAATAAAAACTGCATCTCAATTCTGCTCAATAATTATAAACTAAACCAACAAGAACACTTTGCAAAATGAAACGTAATCAAAGACGACATCAACGAAATGTTCAAGGATAAATGGAGGTAGTTGATTCCGCTAATGCACGCAGCAGAATGACGTCGACAAAAGTGAATCTCTCCGACTATTTTTCAATTTAACATTTCATCGTTCTCTCTCTCTCTCTCTCTCTCTCTTTCTTTCTAATTCCTCTTTCGCATCCCACTGCATTTGTCATGTGCAAAACAAACAAAACAATGACATAACAAGTAACAGCTGCTGTTCGGGATATTTCCCATTCGAGAATAGGAATCGATAACGTAATCTAAACATTTTGCAAACTAATTTTACACGATGATCAGTAGAAAAGACGCGCAATGATTACATCTTCTTCCAACTCTTGAGCATGAAAATGGAAAGAGCAATCATGCCGGAATGGTGATTCAATCTATCAACTACAACCAAAATTTCATTCATTGATTCCACAACCAGACTTAAACTTAGCCCTCTCCTTCCTTACAAAAATATTAGTGTTAGAGCGACGCCATCTGAAGCTCTGCATTCCAGTTAGTAACGGTCGAGCTTTACATATAGGAAGATAAGGAAGATTATCATCTCATCGCGTGACCGAGCAGCATATGATAGCGTTGTTCAACGTAAAACAAAGGCTGTATTAGTTAGGAAATTGGGAGAGTGATACCAAGAGAATGTCTCTTCATTCAGACTTATTTGGAGTCATTTAGTTGATAGGAGAAGAAGCATACGAGAGATCAAAAGTCGGCGTGAGTCAATAAAGAGAAGGTCGGGAATAGAAGTGGTGTCGTACGCACCGGCCAAATCAGAATCAGCACTTCCGCCAAAATGGCTTGCGTATGTACCGTAAACTTCTTTTTGAGGGAGGCCGAGCCAGCGGCAGTAAAGTGCGGTAATCATGCGCACCTATGATTAAATTGCTTTTCGATACATCGAGGAAGACGGCTCACTGCACAGGATTACTTCCCACTATCATGCAAATATGGAGAAGAACGAGGATGAAGCTATATGAAGTGCGAAGAAACGTGGGGTATTTTCAATTTAAACCGGAAAGCAAATAAATCAGTTCGACCGTACTTTATGCTCCTCTTTATCTGCAATGATTTATTATCGATAACGACTTATTTTGCGTAAGAAAACTGGCAATTCAGCGATGCAAAAGAAAGCATTAGGCTTACGTAATGAGAATAGATTGAGGCAGACAGGTATGACGGTAGTTGAATCTGGCCACTTTATATGAAAGTGTTATTGCAGCTGCTATTTAAATTGGAGATAGTGACTGATAAGGCAAATAGTTTCTATCCGTTATACTGTTTCTACATGTTACGCACATTTCGGGATAGACGAGGTGCAGAATCTGTAAAGCCTTAATCGATCGATGATTAGTAGTTAAAAGTGTTTACAAGTATTGTTTAGGGTTTTTAGGGTGTTATTATGCAGCCGTCTTCTCCGTTTGTTTTTGAATAACAGTTCAAGCTTTCAAGCAGGGAGGAATTAAAAACGAAACTTTCTATTAATTACACTTTCCCTCCGCAGTTTTCGTCCACTATTCGATCGGAGATCAGTTTTCTCTTATAGGATATGCTAGGAAAAGCGCGGTATTTATTATTTATCCGTGATCAATTTGCACTACCATTAACAGGCAGTTTGTGTTACGACTTGCTTTTTATATATTTATCTCAATGTAATCCATAATTTACTTGCTTCCATTATTGCAGTGAAACTATCATAAGTTTCGCAAATCTCATACTATTACGCTTGACACTGCACCATAACTTTAGTAGGTGTAAGCCGGCTTGTTGTTAGAAATCATTGTATGACTGTCATGCCTGTGAGAGGGCAAAATTTAGAATGACTTATTATTTGTCATGCTTCCTACATTGAATAACAGAAATTTTAGCCTCTTAGCATGACTAGTATAATTATTAAGGTTTCTCCAAGAATTTCTGTAATGATAGTTCTCCGAATTACAAATGTATCTAATTGTTTTGAATATTCACTACAAAGTTTTGAAATAAGTAAGGGCTATCGGATATTCTGGGATGAAAGTCTGGGATATTATTTGCTTTTAATATTACGCTTTAATCATTAAATTTCTCGGATAATTATCAGTTGTTAAATAACTTTTAACTGTTTCTAAAAAGAATTTTTCTTATTTTTCTTGGTCTGCGAACCTCGTTTTCATAATCCATGCCTTTTAAATGCATGCAGCAGAAAGAATTAATCAGTGTTATATCGAAATAGTAGTGGTAGGAATAATGGCATGCTTTTCCTATTCTAAACAGCGCATAAAAAGAAGCGTCATCAAAAGAGTGTTAAATTACACATTTTAGTTTAGATACTGAAATTGATAGAAGACATGGAAAAATTGTCACGAACACGAGTACATGTTATTCATAACGATCACATGTTTCAATCCATCAACCAGAAAGGCAAGACATAAGCATCATCTCTTCTGAATTAAAAAGGGACCGGTATTAAGTCTCAATCAATTTGTACTGACTTTTGAAAGTTAATACATGGACATTCCTGTTGTCATATATTATTGACTTTTACTCATATCAAGCGCTTACATGCTACAGCTTTCATTCCATTCTTCTACCTTTGCTGTAAACCTCAGTTAGTCGGTTAGTACGAGTTTTGCTGGATGTTTCGTTGCTGATACTTTTCACAGAAATTTTCATATTCATATTTACTGCACGAACACATACGTGGACAAACCATGGGACGGAGAAAAGTACTGTAGCAACAGAATACACATCATATGAATGCTTTCAGCTTGTTTTCGAAATTCCTTACTTTATGTTTGTTCATGTATATGTTATAAGCTGTCTTTTACATGCTTATCCATTACATATTTGAGTTCACTTGTCTTATATTCACGAACTCTTCTGACAGTGATTTGGGTCAAGTGTCACAGACGTACACGCTATCCTATATAAAGTCTTTCATTTTTTTAGTTTGTTATTTCAGTAATAAAGCTTTCCTGTCACTTTGTATATCGCGTCGCTGTACATCGAATTGGGTCAGAAACTTTATCATTCGAAGGCTTTATGCAAAGCTAATGGTAGTGTTGCTTACGTGATTTATATGAAAAAGAAGAGTGCGGAAACAATGGCACACTCAAAATATCTCGCACACCTACCTTATCGCCGTTGAGAATGGGTGGTGAGAGAGTACATTGAGTTATATCCATATGTTTCAAGCTAAGCAAGAACATTTTATTTAGCTGCGGTCAAGTTGACTTAACTGTTTACAGCGGTGCTGTTGAATGTGACTCGCAGTGCCGACTTACCTGAAAATCTTAACCATCTGTTCTTTCTGTTCTCATCCTTACACTCATTACAGCTTTTATGGCTGTGTTCTTCACGTGCTCGGCACGAGAATGCTTAGAAAGGAGGAAATAACCGACGAAAGTTGCCATCATTCGTCGTTGGCCCACTTCAGCTTTCCTTCTTCTCCCTCCCTTTCCCTTTCCTACACGCATTATCATCATAAATTCCTTCGATGTTCAGAACGTGGTAACTTCGCTGTTAAGACTCAAAGTTGCATTGCGGTTCAGGTTTAGAATTATCCAATTTACTTTTAGGACTTATCCAATTTCTAGAATTTGGTTCAGCGTTAAGTACGGGAGATTTCTTGACATAAGACCATTTGGAATGACCACGTGACCATGTCTCTTCCTCTATGTCTTTTCGGGATGGTATAGCCTCTAGCGGAAAATTACCCTCTAGAAGTTAATTGATTACTGCAAAGGAAGGCAAACGTCTGGCAGAGTGCTAGCCATAATGCGAAAGGACCGATCCAGCAACTACCACGCATCCACTCACAGCTACCATTCTGCACCACTCTCGGCAGGGTGTTGAATGGCCAGGAATCAATAAGCTGCTCCATTCTTTGTGTTAGTATTGTTTTAGAGCTGTTAGCGTTAGCAGATGGAAAAGTGGAAGGGAAGGCGGGCTGATGTGTTATTGGTCGGCAGTTCGTGAATCACATCCTGAAATTCTACCAACCACTGGTCTTCAGTCTCTTTTGCTCTTACTCCTTTTTTTATCTACGTTTTCAGTGATTTCTAATGTTTTTTTCTCTACCTCCAAAAAATATTTCAGTGGTTTAGGTCTCACAAAGTGGATGATAAAAGGATAGGAGTAGACTAAAGGATGTCTGATAAGACTTAAGCAATGTCTCCGAGATAGAGAGTTGACAATTTTATATTTCTGCTATTGTAGTTGACAGCTAAGCTAAGTGCTGGATTCCTAGCTATTGGAATCACTGGTATCTTGATTTGCAGTAGATTAAACAAAACGGTTTCAGTAACAGCATCGTAGGCTTTTTTAGAGGAGTGTTGCACGTCTTTCGTGGCAGTATGGAGTAATGCCATTATATACGGAAGGCTGGATATCTTTGGTGATTGTTTCTTAACAGTGATTAACGATCATATGTCTTTTGCTAAATCCGATATGAAACACTGTGTGTAATATAAAATTTATTATTCCAGTAAAAATTTGTCCGGTATACAGTGGCATTTTTGAATAGTCATTTATGTAAATGTACAAATTAGTGGTCTTTTTTTTTTCATTCACTACTACCGTAAAAATAATTGAGGCACTTTCAACCGAATGATAGTTTTCGATCTGCCACTCCTTATTCAACCATATGAAGCTTGTGAATTTGTTCCTTGCTAATATATTTGCAAAAAAATTCGTTATTGTAGTGGATACAACAACATGAGTATTCGGTCACTGGATAGTCGTTTGGAAGTTTTGCGAAATGGACAAGATATTGGTAATAAAAGTCTTCTGTACAGCGCTGGATCTGTACAGCAACCACAACCGCAGTTACCCAATGCTGATGTGGATAATGAATCTAACAAATGTCAGTATGCATAATTCAATCGGAGCTGAGGATTTTCTTCGTTTGGCGTCTAAATCTCAGATATTTAAACGTTTCATATATAATTAGCTGGGATAATTGTCATCAGCATCCCTGTTCCTTTTTTGTTCTCCAAGTTCATGCATATGTTAATTTGCCATCCATATTTTTAAGCGGATTCATGGGTGGAATTGGCTAGTCCATCGTCACGTGCATCCATGGTTAGTATGAATGGCGGTGATAATGGTAGTGTGATAATGGTAGATAGTGACGGAGTGGTTATGGGCATTGATAATACGACTGTCGTTGTTGGTGGAGGCAGTGGTAGTCCTTTCAGCCGACTAAGGTATTATTCATATTTCATATATTTCACTTAAATTTATTGAAACTGTGCCCTACCCTTTTGTACGTTTGCTTCACAGCTAGCGAACCAAATTCATCTTTAGTAGAAGTGTCCTGACAGCTAAACAGAAAAGTTTCATATCTGAAATGTGAAATAATACCTTAGGTAATACTTTATTTAGTTATTGTACAAGTTTTTGCAGTCCGATTAGTGGTTGCAGTGCTCCAATTGAATTGGTTGTCGATGCTGGACAAGTTCATGGCGGTGATACAATGGCGGTTCATTATTATGCTCGCCATGGACCAGGACGTTGCACTGTTCCGACTACTGGAATAAATGGATTGGGTCAAGGGACGAAGAGAACAGTTGAATGGTTAGAAGATTACAACAGTCGACCGGAGGTGCAGAGAGGGTTAGTTCAGCTAAAATTTCAAATTGTTAGAAAATGAAATAAAATTGGAATTAAAACTGAGAAATGAGAATGTGGCGTCTTTCGCTGTTGAGTACATCATTTGATTCTGTATTTTTACAGAATTGGTTTCTCAGCCATTCCCAGAAGGAATATGACTTTTTGATTGAAATGCTTGAACGCTCAGTATTGAATGAGTTTCGGACCAAAACCACTTTAATTTTGTTATCTTATTTTTCACTTTGACCTTTCATTTATAGTTAAATTTACTGTTTATTTCTTTATTGATCTTTATTTATAATTTTTCCGAATTTAATCAGCATAAAATCTTCAGTGGTCCTCAAATTCCATCACCGGTAGAAACAGAAATGTCGACTCCACCAAATAGTCTTGTTCATGGATTAGACGTCGGAGAGCTCACTCAGAGCAGCTGCTGTGAAGATGAAGATGAGGAATTAAGCGTTGAGGATGATGGTGCTTACATGTGCAGATGCCGAAAGGTCGACTATATTGGAAAAGGTATGTGATTATTTCTTTTAAGTGATATAGATGAGTTTGTCATTCATTTCAACGTTACGGTTGTGTTCCTTAACCGTTAACATTAATCGTTTAAGAGTTAGTACTAGCTGTAAAGCATGCTAAAAAGGTTTATGAAAGATCGCTTAGCATGTTTCTTAAGCAGAAGATGTATTCCTATGTCTCCAAACATATTGCATTTATGTCATCTTTTCATTCAGGCATCTTACTGTTATGCTGAACTGTGTCTACAAACTTTTTGAGGAAAATGGTATAGGATTTCATGTGAATTGCTTCATGCAATATAAATCCGTTTTTTTTATTGGTTTTCTTAACCACTTCAATATTTTGTAGAAGTTTGTAAAAAAGGACGTTGGACCTTTAGTGGATTGCTGGGCATAAATGGTTGTAATGGACGTCGTGCACTGGTGCTTTATCTAGTGACAAATTTGGTTACACTCGCGATCGGTTTTGCAGTTGGGTAAGCGTATGTTGTTTATTATTACTAGCATTTTTACACGCTTGAATTCACTTTAGCTACTTGCAGACACTGATTTATTCAATTGAACGTGTATTTAGGCTATATTAAGTTGTCCTTACACCTGTTGAGATCTGTTTATTTGTTTATGAGCTGATTTATTTAACTTTGAAACCAGTTAGTACAAAAATCAGATACACGCATTTTATGTAAGTCTGCCGTTGTGTTATCAGTTCATTTCTTCAAATATTTTAAAATTTTTTCAGATTGACAGTTGGTCGGAAATTGTCAATGCTGTCGCATTTCAGACATCGCTACATACTTAGTTTTAGTTAAAGCCACATACACATTTGTATTCACACTTCATTATGGAACATTTTTTTCTGTAATTTTCACTATTTCAAAAGTTCCGGCTTTAGTCTTCAGTTTTCCTGAAATTTTCATGATATGTAAATAGTGACTGCTTTTAAATTGTCTCTCGAACAAATTTTCGAGAGTATTGGATTACTCGAAAACAAATTTGGCTTGTTCTATGAGATAAAAATTTCAGACATTTGTTTATAGCTGGAATTCGCTTTGCTTTTAATTGTTACAAGTGCATCATTTTCCGATTTTTGTGAATTTAATCCTCTTTACTAATGATGCGTCAAACATGACTAAACCTAGTGAGCAATATCATCGATAAACTTGGAGTGCTTGGCGTGTGTATTCACATATCTATACTGAAAACGTCTTACTGAGCTGTCATCAAGATAAACCTTAGAATCGAGCATGGCGCAAATCAAAATACACATTCTGTTTTGGATGAATGAGTTTATTATCGTCATGTACATTCGCAATCAGATCATGCGTATGTTGATGTTATTGCATAGATGGAAGTATCTTCATGCAATGCCGAATTAGTTAATTATGTTGTTTTATATCTATGTTTGATTTCTGCGTTGGATTGATTAGAACCAGGAATCTGTTTATTGAAAAAGCATCATTATTCCTAATTTCGTTTTGGTTTTACATTGTGTCTTCCACTTTTATTTCTGTCGGAATTTCCTGTTTAAGTGAACTAGTTGTACTGAGATTTCCGTTATTTTAGAATTGCCACCCGATCTGTTGTAATTTAATTCTTTTATGCAGCGGTAGTATCCCTTGAAATTTATGATAGCGATGTAAAATTGCTTTCGACGTTTCCCAGTTCGAGTTGAAATCCTAGAAAACTATCTAAAGAACTTGACTTGCAAGATAATGGGATTTCTTTATTGAAACATTGATGGTGACGCAGGTGATTTCTTCTCTGCTTAAAATTCAAGTACGTGAGGCTGCTATTTCTCTATTCTAATAACGACTTTTTTTTTCATGAGATCCTTTCCGTCCCCTTTGGCCTCCAAAATTTTGATATTAATGTGCTATATTTCGTTCTTTCACTTTTAATGTGCTCTACTTCGTTCTTTCACTTTTGCGTTATTTAAAATTTTTTGCAAAACGATTGATATTAACCCCAAGCATGTGTTCATTATACTCCTGTATATTCTAACAATAAATTTGTTTTTTCTTCGATAACGCACAGATTAAGATGGAGAGGAGAGTTCATATCGTTCCCATTCAATGTTCCCACAGCCTTCAGATATTCAGGAGCTTGACGGGTGCCACATATGAGAATATGTAAGCAAAGTAAAAGATGCAATCCACCAACTTAGCTATGGGATAACTCTGTGGCCATCAAGCTTACAGCTTAGGGGATGGTACCAACTGATGGCCCGTGATATTGTGTGGGTAGGCTACATTCTCATATCCTGTGGAGGGGTGTGTTTGCGTTAGGTGGGGGTTCATTTGTGTGGCCTGAAGTTACATTATTTCCATTAGTATTTAACTAAAAAATATGAAACTTCAGAAGCTATACATTCCCTGACTGCATCCATTTTTTGGCATATCGAGTGACGAAACAAATGCTATATCTTCAGCTTAAACTGTTGGAACTTCGAAAACAGTTGAAATAATGAATGAATCCGGGGATGATGTTTCGAATTGTTCGAAAAAAATAAATGAATTGGATGATGGCTTTATAACACGGCAAAAACAATTTGAAGAAAAATTGGAACTGCAAGAGAATGGTGGAAAAAAAGTTAATAATATGTGATCTTTATTATTTTTGGGTCATTTCATGCAGATTACTGAGTTATTTTGATTGGTAAATTTTTGACTAAGGATGTTCAAAGAGTTACAGCTTTTGTCAGAGACCACTATGGCGGGAAGTATAGCGGAAAACAATCTGGAGAAGTTTGCTTTATTGTACGACAAATATAACGCACAGTGCAATGAATTAGAGAGGTCAGTTTTTCATTCAGTGCTTTATATCAAGACCTTGCTGTTACCATAAATTGTATTGTGGTTTTTTACAGACGGAAGACTCTGAAAGCTGTTGAAGTTTTTCCGATTTTTGATTCATATAACTCATAGCTTGGGAACAACTTATAATTTGCTCTGACTACTTTTTTTTGCATTGAATCGATAATTAAGCTTCACACAATTAGTCTAGAAGATTTAAATTTAATTTTAAATTCGCAAATTTCAGATTAGAGAAAATAAATAGTGAACTGGAAGAACAATTACAAAAAGTGAAACGAGAATATGGTGGTGCTCAGAAAGTGCTTAACACCTGCCGGAGGTTTTTTCATCTGACTTAAAGCACTCGCTCATCCACCTCCTCCAGCAGCTCGAATCTACCTGAAAATTTTTGGTTGTTTAATATTTTTAGCATAATTTCTTGTATTTCTTATATTCATTCTAGTGAGTTCTCTGCTTATCGTGAAAGTTTGGAACGTCGGGTAATGGAAGTGGAATTACAACTAAAGATGACCACTCAGCGTGCCGAGGCACGTGAGCAACATTATCAGCAACGCATAAAACAAAATGACGAGAAATGGGAACAAAAATATGTGCAGGTATGTTAATTATAAGCAAATTTTCATTCCTTCTGAAACCAATTTGGGCGAAAATATGGATGATAATTCAAAGAAACGATAGTGAATATTTGGTTTTGCATAATGCTGGTTTTTTTCTTCTATTCCAGTATGTCTTATATTTTATGCTCTTCAATGCAGCTATTGAAAAGGACAGCAGCAATCGAAAAAGAAAAGAATGATGCTGTCTGTCGGTATGCGGCAAGAGAAACGCAGCTAATGCGCTTACAAACGCAGATAGAAGGACTTGAAGTGCAGGTATATTTTATATTAGTATTTTTTTATGGGCACATATGCGTGTGTTTTTTTAGTCAAACAGTTTTGCGAAATTTAAAGTGAAAATCAGTGAATAGCGGTAAAACAGTTCGGACTCTTGCATTGTTGAAATTTGTTTGTAGATAGCCGTCTTTTCAAAAATTTATTTTCAAAACTGCAATACATCCGTTTTCAGGACTCCAAACAACGGCATATTTTAATTTTTCTTTTTAAATTCATTGTTGAAATTATATTAACCAGTCATCTGGTTAAATGGTTACGCAGGTGAAAGTTCTCTGAAATGCTTCAAGATTATTTTTAAAAAATTTTTTATTGCAGAAAAATATGCTATCAGTAGAGAAAAATACGTTGCAGAAAAGCATTCAATTCGAAAATCTGCAAAATATGGTAAATCTTAAAATCTTGTCAATAAAAAAGTCTTTTTTTCAAAAAATTTTTTATTTATATTTACTTTTACTGAACGGAATAAGGTATGGTGGAAAACGATTTATTAGTGAAATTAACTTTTATAAAACTTTGGAAAATATTTCGCAGTTTTTAGTAGGTGTAATAGAATTTTTACAGTGGTTGGTCTTATTTCTTGCTATTAGTTCTGTTTTTAGAAACATTCACTGGCAGAAGTGGAACGGCAGTTAGCACTCGAAAAGGAAGCTAATAAAGAACGTGGGGAACAACAGAAAATGACCGTCAAACATTTAGAAGTTGGTTCTTCTACTTGAAGTTCTAGATTTATTGATGTTGAGGGTATCAACTTCTCGAATCACTCTTCTTCATGATTTAAATTTGTTCCCGCAGAACTTTTAGTGAAATCCTTTACATGAGAATGGTGAATATTCAATTTCCATTGAGTTTTTTCTCAATTTTAGCCAGTGATTCAAGTCCAGTCGAGTATAATTGCGAAATATCTCTGTAGGAACAATGACAACCGACCTTATTCAGTAGAAAAATGACCTTGCCTTTCCTGTCTTTTTTAGGCTAGTCAAACGGTACTTACAGAATTGCGTTCTCGTTTGGAATCTGTACAGTCTCAGTTGGCGCTGGAACAAGTGGAGAAAGAGGAATGTCAGGAGAAACTGAGGAAAACACAAGCGATGTTAAAGGTTCGTTTCTAATTTGATCTTGTTATATGTTACATTCGCAGTAGATATCTTCCGAGCATGAAAAAACATTTGCCAGATCGACTTTTTGGACAGAATAATTCGCAGTTGCTCAAAAACATCTAAAGTTGAATTTTTCACTACTTTTTAACATCTGTTATCTACATTTTTTCCGTCATCATGTGAGATGTCTGATTTAATAAGTTGTGCTAACTTAGAATAAAGGTATTTTAAAGACTGGCATCTGTTATTTGAAACATATGTATAACAACTGCAGACATTAGAACAGCAGTATGCCGAAGAAGTGAATGCGGCGATAAAGAAAACGAACAATCAGGATGAACTGTACAACAATGTATGCGATGAGTTGGCCTCGCTTAGGTGAGGGAAAGCGATTTCTCGTGAAGCAGTGCGCGTAGTCGAATACATAAGTGGGCGTTGTGAACAAGTAAATAATAAGGTATGAAGAAATGGATTTAGAAACGATTTTTGATTGCAGATCACGTAATTCTACTCTCTCCCAACAACTCGATGACGTTATACAAACAAACGCTCAGTTGCAGGCAGAATCACAACAGCTGGGTCAAAAACTGGAACAAGCTCGTCAAACTCATCAAGTTGATTTAGAAAAGTTAGAGTCTCTGGAAGAAATACAGACACAGTTAAATAGGTTTGTTTTATACAAATTTCACTGTAAATAAGTCTAGTCGAAGACTTGAAATTTGAATCAAAGTTTCATTTTAGTCTCTATTTACTTTGTGAACTTATGCAAATTTTGTCTTTCTTTGCAGTAATTTGCGCCGTGTTAAATTAGCAGAGATTGCGGCAATGGACGCAGCTGCAGAACGTGATCAAGCAGAAACAGAAGCGGCAGAATGTCGAAAGCAGGCAGAAAGGATGCTCGAAATTACTGAGCAATTAGCAGATAAGAATTCTTCATTAACCTCACAGCAAGAAGTGCTTAGATTCAAGGTTTGATTTCATTTTTCTTGTAGAAATTAGCAGTTACTGCGTATTTCTAAATCTTAAATCATATGCCGTATTCATCTTTATACATAAATTTATAATTACTAATGTGCTGTTTCTTTAATATGTTGAATTTGTAGATATGAGATATGGGTTTGTGATGCCTTCAAATTTAGGTGGTTAAGTTCGTTTCGTTCATTCCTTTCTAATTTCAAGAATTTGGAATTAAATCAACGGGTGAAGACATTGGAATCTTCTGTGTCAACTTACGAAAAACATATTGTTGAGCTAGAACGAGAATTAGAATTATTAAAAGTTGATAGTTCTGCAGAGATTGGAACGCTACGACAGCAAATTGATACAAATATTGCTAAAGGTGTTTTTGTTGATTTTAAAACTTCTTTGTTGTATCAGTTATTATTTTCAACACTTCATCGTTCAAACTGTGAGAGTGGTAACTGGACTGCAAAAATGAATGTAAAGGAATCAAATCTTGAGGTTGAGATTCTGCAACACTATTATTTGTAAATCTTTGGATTTGCAGAACAGAAATTGAATGCAGTAATTAATGAACTTCGTAATGAACAGGAAATACTGAAGAAAAAGAATTCTAGTTCTCTGAAGGTTATTTTTTCTAAAAATTCTAGCAGCTAAGTAACTTTTAGGAAGAATGTTACAATAAATTTATACTTGAATTGTGGAGTTGACTTAAAGTTTGTTACAGGAATTACGCGCTGAAGTGCAGCATTTGCGTAAACTGCAGTCTCGAAGCCCAAATTTATCCTCACCAAATGCATCAGTAGAAAATAATTTATCACTTACCGTACTGCCTAACGGTAGAAGCATTATTTGTTCTTTTTTTAAATCTTGAAATTCCGCTAATGTCCAGTTTAATCAGTATGCCATAACATAATTAGAAAAAGGCTTGATTTTCATATTATGTTATTATTTACAGGTGCAGTGGGTCCATCCACTTCGTCACGAGCATCGTCGATTGCTTCTTACACTGATATATGTCCATTGGCTACTGGTTGTTCCATCAATCGAGCTGCTGCTCATCAAAAGGAATCTCAGCAATTTCTAGCATCACCATCGTCAGACGAAGCAAGTAAGTAGGGTGCTGTTATGCTGTGATATGTGTTTTCATAGATTTGTCATTTTTTTGTACTTTTTACTTTTGCATGAAAAGCGCTTTAAAAATTAGACTGATTTAGAATGTGAAGGACTGAATTTTGTTTCAGATCATATGCAACAACAAGTGGTTGAGAAGATTGTGAAGCTGCAGCGGCAGTTGGTTAGACGACAAGATAAGATAGAATTTCTCGAAGAACACGTTCGGCAGTGCACACAGGAACTATTGAAGAAAACGAAGTAAAGAATTTATAGTGTAGCGTTTTGTTGAGTAAGGGAGGAGGAAGCAATAAGAAGAATATGTTTTTTACTTCAATAATTTTTCGGCTTACATCCATTATAATTTTGCGGTCTTATTTCATAATATTGTTAACTTATGAACTTTTCTGAATAATAGTGCAAGTATGGTCAGAACCGACATTATGTTTGGTTATTATTAGTTGTGGGACGATAACTGTTTGTTTTTCAAAATTTTATCCTGACATTGTTTGACTCGTACTTTTAGGATTATTCAGAATTACGCACTGCGAGAGGAGGCATCTTTGTTGTTACCAGAGAGTGACTTGAATAAGGTAAGACTACTTTATTTTGCTTGTATTCATTCCTTAATCTTAGGATCGTTATTAAACGATATGAAGCGAATTTTTCTCGTGCATTAATTTTGAAATTTGTTTACAGTTGTTGGAAATTTGCGAAGTCGCGGAAGTAAGTTACTAGTGTTATGTTTATTTCCCATTTTTCTCAACTGCAAATTTAAGAAAGAGTGATGATTATTTGGAAAGGATGAAGATTATTTAGACTGAAAATATCTGTAATTCAGCCTAGGATTCGGTTTAAAATTGAAGCCGCTTTTGACTGTTTTTCACTTGAAGGTGCGGATTTTTTCAGTGCAAAAAATAGTGGTTTGAGCGAAATTGCAGTAGAGAGACTTGTATTGCATAACTTTCTAAATACTTGATAAGAAAGTAACATATGAAGTTTTTCCTGAAAATGAAAACGAGGATAAAAGTCAAACGAATGCTGTTTTTGTATTTTGTTGTGGTTGTGTATTCCGTTGTTCGTTATTGCGTATGTCATATGTGATAGATGATATGAAGAACAGTAACATCTAAATAGCCAAATCCGCAATGTAATTGATATTGCTGCCTTGATTGTTTCTAGAAAAACTTTTTCTATTTGCACGAAGTTTCCATATTCATGGCTGGTTTTTAATTTCGTTTCGTCTTCAAAATGACTGGAAACTTTTACAGATACCACGTGGACCTAATGGTAATAACAGTACTTCGTCCTCTTTAATAGGGAATTTATTTGCAAGCAGTGCTAGTAGTGCCACTGCAAAATCTGAATTGAAATTTGCAACGGAAGTAAACTCACGCTTACAAGCTGTGCTGGAAGATGCTCTGCATAAAAATATCACACTTAAGGTAAGACAAATCATAAAATATTTGACTGTAAATTGGCTGGGTTTAGCTGACTAATAAAAAAATTAAATAATTCCGAGGAAAGTCATCAGCTATTTTGCAGAATAACATTGACACTCTGGGTGAGGAAATCTCTCGATTATCACGTGAAAATCGACAGCTGGCGCTTTCCAAAATTATGTAACAGTTTTCGGAAGTTGCATAACTGAAAGAAAATTTTTTTAGCACATTTATAAGATGCAGGCAAGTATTCAGTGATTCATTTCATGTTAACCGGTAGTTTGATTTTTTCGAACGTCACTGTTTCGAGAATAAAAAAGTATAAATTCGTGCTAATTTTTATTCCTTTACTAGCATTCTTAAATCCATCCGTAATTTCCACAAACTTTTTAAATTAGTGAGAAAAACTGAGAAAGAAAATATATTTCTGACGAGTTTTAGTTTTTTCGCAGAAGGGTTAAAGATTGTCAAAAGTTGCATGTGAAGTAGGTTCGTAGAGTCAGTTCTCGTACAAATAGAGATCTCGAAAAAATTAGCTCCTTGTATACTTTATATTGCTTGCTTGCTTTTTTCATCTCTATATAAATTCAGTTGTGTGTTATTCCTTGTGATGTTATGATTGATTTCTCTTTTTTCCTTTGCTAAATAGCAGTTCATTTTTGTGAGGACGTTTTTAGGATATAATGACTAATTGTTTATATATTTATTTGCATATAAATATTTTTACTCTCAGTGAAAACATTACCCAGCAGGACAAACCACTGAGTCATGTGTGAAATATGATGAATATAGGATGTGAATGTTCTTGCAAAGTCTTTCGGTTTTTTCATCTCTGTATAAATTCAACTGTCTGTTATTCCTTGTGATGTTATGATTGATTTCTCTTTTTCCCTTTGCTAAATTGCAGTTCATTTTTGTGAGGACGTTTTTAGGGTATAATAACTAATTGTTTATGTATTTATTTGAAAGCTTCCGTAAGTTCTAAATATTGTAGACAGTGAGACCGTGACCATAAACTTATGCTGGTAGTGATACCTTGGTTTCTAAGAGATTTGTTATATTAATTTAAGGGAAGGAGGAGGCATTTGATAACAGTCTGAGACCACGAGAAGTACGTTCTTCTTTACTTTTGGAAAGTCAGAATCACTGAAATATTTGAAATATAAAGTTCGGTAGTACTCTGGCTAATAATTCCAATGGTGTGTGTGGAAAGCTAGTTGGGTCGAATTCGATGTTTCTGATCTTGAGTGTTCGTCAAAAAACTTTTTTTTCGTAATTAAAATTGAGCCACAGTTATTCACTGCAGTGCAGGCTAAAGCGAACAACTAGCAGCAGCTTCTTGGAACTTTTGCTTGCGTACGAACAGTTTGTTTATTTTGATTTCAAGGAAGATTTTATTTCTCGATGAATCCTATTTCCCTATAGTATTGGCATTTCGATACTTACGATAAGTTTTTCGTGTGTTTCAGCTTTACTCAATTGAAAATTTTTAAAAACCATGATATTAAATAAAAGTGAATCACATTACACTCGGTGTTCATAATTTAATATGTCTCGATTAAATTTCACTACAAGCAAGTTTAATATTTAGTACCTAGTTTTGAAAAAAAACTGTCGATAATCAGCACTCGAAAGTAATGTAGACAAGATGTAATACCACACGGTGATTGATACTATACGTTATTTCGTAAATAACGGGGTAAGGGTCTTTCTTAGGCAGTAACCTTCATTTAAATGGACTTAATTTACATATCAACTCTTGAAGTATATCCGTTCCACCACATTCATTCATCATCGAAGCCAACGAGTAACAAAACAACTTCGGAATCCACACGATATAATTGTTAGTGCTGCTTGCTTGATTGCTTTTTCTAATTTTTGCATTCTTCCGGAGTACGCACTTCACTTATTTTCATTTCTTTTTGATTTATCACCTTTATATTTACAGTATTTTCTGATATTTTATTTTGCTTCAGTTTTATAAAATTTTCAACAATTATATTATCAGAAATGGAGAAGTCGCCAAGGCGGTTGATAGTGGTACGACACGGAGAACGCTGCGATTTCACCTTCAGCCAACAAGGTTTCCTGTTACTGTTGTTCATCGATGAATATTTTCCCAACTTATATGTGGTGCTCATTTCCCTGTTGATCCTAATTAATGAAAAGGGAGAAACTTCAATATGATTTCCCTTTAAAGTAGGGATTATAATAATGGCATTTAATTGTAGAATATCAGGAGAATTTCAACTACAAAAATTAAAAGATGCTGATATTTCTATCAGTTTGGCCTCATATTGTGATGTTTCAGATTTCGCTTTGCTTTTAACATTGTTTTTAATGATTAGATGATAGAAAAAGACTTGTATTGCTGGCAGGATTCCTTATTTAGAAAACAATTCAGTGCCACACTAACCTAATATAATTTCTTCTTTCATTTCTAGGAATTAGCTGGATGAAACAAGCTTTCGATACCAATGGGAGATATCACCAGTTTGATTTAAATTTACCTAGAAATCTACCAAAACGTAAAGATGGCTTCGAAATGTTCGCATATGATGCACCGCTGACTGAAATGGGCTATTTGCAGTCGAAACTTACGGGTTTTCCGTTTTTGCTTTTAGATATTGATCTTTGTACTTCATACTTATCAACATGTATGTTTTGTCTCTTCTTTTACTTTGTTATATATTCCATAATTGCAGGAACTATGCTTTAAAAAAATACGAAAAAAATACAGTTTTTGATAATAATAACGGTACTTTATTGTTCATTTAAAAGATCTTTAATTAAATATAGACAAATTTTGACAGAAGTACTTCTGTCCTTCATACGATGATCATATCGAAGCTTTGACTGTTGTTTACACGAGACCTAACAAATAACCTCTCCATCTATTGAATTAGTTTCCACTACCGGGCGAATTTCTATAATAGCTTGTTAGATAGATTATTCTCGAGAGGCCTGCCTTTTAGAACTTTTATATTTTAACCATAGATTTGAGTCGTTTTTTCCTGATTTTTATCATTTTTATGTTTACTGCTATTTTATTTTTTGCTTTATTTTGTCTTTTCCTGTTTGTAATTTCATCATTTCCTCATCTTGTCTTTGATTTCACAATATTTTAAGGTTATCACCGTAACTATGATTCACATTTTTTTATCTCTCAAATTTTTTGCAAGATGTATGTTTACGGGTGTTGAAAGACTCTTACATTAATTGTTCAACTTTTGTGGTCAGAGTTAAAATTGAGTAGGTACAACAATACAGGATGGAAAAAAGAGTTTTACTCGTGTTTTTTTCTTTTTTTATTTTCAAAGTGAGTTGTTTCTCATGTAATCACTCTTTCACTGCATTAGACCAATTATTGTTTTTCTAGGCAGAGCTTTGCGAGACCATGACGTAAAAATAGATCATGTTTATTGCTCTGCTGCATTACGATGTGTGCAAACTGCTGTTGGGATCATTAAAGGTTTCCTTTTAAGTTCCTGATTCTGAATGTTCCTTTATTGTTTTTACGCACATAGATTGTATTAGTAAACAGTCAAGTGTGATTCATTGTTGAAGCTGGGGTCGCTGTTTTTAATTTTTTGATTTTTGATGTCAGCACTGGTACAAACTCCTTTGAAGTCTTTATAGGTATGGATAGTCGTACATTGAGAATCAATGTTGAACCGGGACTTTATGAGTGGATGCATTGGTGCCGAAATGGTGTTCCATCCTGGATGACGCCAGAAGAGCTTAGCCGTAGTGGCTATCCGATCAATAATTATTATATGCCTTTGCTAAAACCAAATGAGCTGTGCGCAGATGAAACACTGAACGATTTTTATGAAAGATCCTTTTCATTGGTTCGCAAAATACTGTCCGTTCATAATGAAGGTACAATTATCACAAGATGGTATATTATTTAAACTGGGATGTTTCGATGATTTGCTTTTTGGAATACTTTCATTGCAAACATGAGTAATCAGAGGATATACATATAAGTAAAATAAGAAAAATATGTATTTTGCAGAAGTTTGTAATTAGAGTCATTCAATCAATTTACCTTTATAGGAACAGTACTTCTGGTGGCGCATGGTCCATCAATGGATGCTTTGACACGGCAACTTTGTGGTGGTGCACCAAGAACCCCAGAGGATTTCATATACAAACTCCAACAGATACCGTATTTGGCATGCTTACAAGTGGTTGAACAGTCCATCGATAGTGATAATAATGGTAGTATCAAAAGCAGCAGTAGCAACAGTGGTGACACTAGTAATAAATCATGGAAATTCGATGGTTCACCAATACCTCCACTCACTCATGCTTCCAATTCTTCATTTGACACAAAGTAAGTAAGAAGAATAATAATAAGCGAAATCGATGTCTAATACAAATTAATTCAGAATTTTATGCATAAATAAATTGTATAAAAGCATCAGCTTTGAATTTGTAATCATGATAGTACTTCAATGAACTGTTTATGAAAATAATGTCTTATACAATCAAGTTTGAAAAATAAAGGTTGTAA
>UPTC01000122.1:0-65596 GCA_900537255.1 Acanthocheilonema viteae | reverse complement strand
GTAATCATTAACAACAAATTTTTTTTAAAAATGACGAATTAATTCAAGTGTGTAAAGCAAGGAATATTCATTTGTTGCAATTCCGTTCAACATTTTGCATTCTTCTAAACTATCTCTCCCTTATACCGTGCTTTAATTGACTCATGCCATATAGTATTTGGCCAGTTGAGTTAATCAATTGAAATACAGCTGGCGAGTTCCAAATAGACGTGCATGCAACAGCGAGCATGTGTACATGTTGTGGATATGCAAATGCACCACCCCTTCCCTCATACTCAAATTAATTATCGCTAATTAACAGCCACATCCAGCATTAACTATCAATACACTTCAACCGATGGTCCTTTGAGGATGCCTGAGTTATTTTCAGTTTTAATTTAACTTATTTTATTTATTGCTAAATGATGTAAACGAATTCGTTGTAGACATTTAAGAAAGTAAAAAAAAAACGTCATAAAGTATGACACTTTTATGCTCATAAATGAAATGTGTAATCTTAAGCGTGAATAGCCTAAGATTACACATTTCATTTACGAAACATAAAAGTGTCACACTTTGTGATGTTGCTCTCAAAAAGCTCACAAAAAGGGAAAGTATTCCGGAATTGAAACGCTGTATGTCTTTTGTTACCATCTTCAGTTCTATATGATGATTTCAACATCTTTGGAATTTTTGTAACAATGTTAATTTGTTGAAAATTAATTTGATAATGATAAAGTATGAAAAATTAATTTTGTTTAAAAATTTTCCAATTAATCTTGGACTTATGAAATGTGAACAGTTTGAAATTTTATATGCATATGTATATTCTTAAAAAATTGTTTCGGCATAATTGAAAAGTAAACCAAGTGAAAATGCGCTATTAAATAACTCATTCCCTAATTTGAAAATTGAATAACTCATTCCTTCAATTGAGATTATAAAAAAAAACTAATGCTCAATAAGGCTCTATGCCATGAATCAGTCTTCTGTAATGCTAGTTTTGAAGCATTCTTTTGAATTCCATCACTTTAGAATGTATAATCACTGCTGTCAAAAATGTTCTAAGTTCACTTATAACCTTTGCCATCTCCTCACTTTAATAAAATGAAATTTCGAATTTCAAGTGTTGAATGATGTAGTAACATATTATGTTAATATATTATATTAATATTTTTATGTTATATTATAGTGAATTACATTAATATTTATGAAATGCTATTTCATAAATACTTTTATTGCTGTAGACAATGCTTATGTTACTATCGTTACGATTTATTATAATCTCTTTCTCGTCAAACCATTTAGTGGCTGATACTTTACAAAACTAAATAATAAGTATATTTTGCAAAATATACTCATTGTTTAATTTTATATTTGATTTCTGATACAATAGACACCTTTAATATTGCACTATTAATCTTGGCCAAAAAACTTCAAAACCATTTAATCGATACAATTACAAAAAGCAATGAGCATGTCTTCTTACCTTCCAAACTTCCTGCTAAAAAGTCCGAAAAATCTGCCACTTTTCCAGAAAATTGTGCATTGTAAGAATATATGTGGGATAAAAGCATGGATTCATTGTTATACTGATGTGTTCTGTGGAAATGAAATTTGTTCGATGGTCATTTTTCAGAGATGTTTGGTGATCTGAAATGCATTGTAAAAGGTATGGCAATAAACAAATATTCCATGATGGAAAACAGAAAATAGGAAAATCTGGTTTGTTTATATTTTTCGAGAAAGTCATATGTCTGAGATATATTCCTTTTTAGCTATCCTTTACCAATTAAGTTAAAATTCTAAAAACATTACAATAAATATGTGACGAATAATGAAAAAGAAGTTAAGAAATCAGAAAATTTTATTTTCCCGAGAAATATCTAATTTAGTATCTTCTCAAATTTAAACGAAATTTTAAGATGTCTACATTTCAAACTTCATTAGCAAACGATCGGATGTGTTTGAAAATGAAATTAAAGAGTTGAAAATAGGACAGCGAAAAAGATATGCGTTACTATTACGAATAGTTGTTGAAAGAAAATCCGTTATCTTTCCGGCACTTACAGCGATATCTTTAAGGAATTTTATTTTTTAGGATATGCCTAAGAATTCTTTATAAGTACATAATGTGAGTGTGAATTATTCACAATAATATTACCAACTTTAGTCAATCAGTAATTTTTCGAATATTTTTGCAACTTTTCTAATTGCAAAAAATATAAAAACAATTAGTTGTAAACAATTATTGTTATTAAAGTTGTACCTTTATTTTGTGTGAAATTAATGAAAAGATTTTTTTACTATTGCAATTGTTTAAATATAGTAAAGCGAAGTTGAACGAAATTGAAATTTTTTTTGAGTAGAATATTTTTACATATTAAGTTTATGAATGATTTTAAAATTAAAGAAACGATGATGTCACTTGCTTATAGAATTAATGTTAAGTTGCAAGCAACGCGGTAACATCTGTTCCGTATTAATCACTACAGGAGGATTAAGGAGAGGAAGGAGGAAGGTTAGTGATATTGGCATAGAAGTAAGTTGCTTTTTAAAGATTGATTGAATTTTAAATTCCTGGTATAGCTCAAATAGCATCAAAAGATGACGAAAAGTTTCAGATGAGCCAAAAAACCCTGCCTATTTTCTTGCTAAAGTATGGAATTTCTCCCATTCTTGCAATTTAATCAAGCTTAAATGAAAGCAGAGTGTTAGAACTCTGCTCAAAGAAGGTATGCAAGGTTATTTGTGATTTATGATCTGTTGACGGTTTCATTTTTAGTTTTATTTCAATTTGCTATGTAAAGTGTTTCATGATGGAATGAGACTTTAAAAAAAGTACTTTTGTTCAGCATTCTATATTCTATAATCTTTCACATCACATTATTAAGTAAATTTTTTTTATTTATCTTGACTGAAGGAAGAAATCAGTTAATGTAGTTTAGATGTAATTCAAATCGTTTTTTCACTCGGAATTCATTTTTTTCCTCAGTTCTTTAACTCGAAAGTAAGCTTTCTGGAGATGAAACAGTAACACTGCCATGTAACCTGGTTAGATTCTTAATGATTAAGTTATATAAAATAATATAATCTGTCATATGGTTTTTTCACTTTATTTAGACAAAACAGCGTGAGAATTGAATCCACGTGGAACGACCCGTTATTACGGTTGTTTTATGAAATGCAAAAAGCATGAGTTAGGGGTATATTTTTTGCATAACACCTAAGAAAACTTATCTTATTTTTTCTGGGAAATACAGAGAACAATAATTATTATAACATTTTACGACATTTGGCCCGTAAAGAAATTCGATAATAAAAATTTTCTGTTTTTGGAATATTTATATTTTTTATTACACAACACGAACTGCCAGTGCTTTGACTGAAAGAAGAGATGGATGAATGCAATCTGAACGATCGTAAAATATGTTGAAATATTTTTATTTTGCTATCAATGAATTTTTGTCTTTTTCTAACAAATAGCCAAATGTTCGTAACTTATTTTCAAAATAGAACTTTAAATTTTTTAAAAATCAGTCAAGAAGTTTTTGATTCTAATGTTAAATAACGGAAATATTCGAAAATGTCGCAAAGTTTAAAAAAATAATGAATTTAAGAATTATTTAATTTTTCATGCAATCAAGTTTGATATTTCCGAATTAATTATTTTCTTAAAAAATCAAGAGATTTGAAAAAAAAGCTTGTGAAAAGAAAAATTTGGACTCAAATTTTTTTTCAGTGATTTGCGAAATTTCCAAATAATGCCAATTTTTCATCATAAATGCCAATTTTGAACGTAATTATAAAGAGGCAGAAAATGGACATTGTTAGGTAAGCCCTATGCCATGGCAATTATTGTTTTAATCAATGCTAAACGAAACTAACTATGACGGATTTGAAATGTTAATTTTGTAGCACTCCATTATCACTACTACCACTACTACTACTACTATCCATCATGGTGTTACTTAAAAGTGATACTGATATGTCGCTCTGATCCACTTTCTCAAATCTCTTTTTTTGAGAACTATTTCTTTCTTTCCTGGTAAAATTATATCAATGCAATTACAAATTTTCTTTCTATTGCTGTTTGCAAATCTAAAATTTATTTGATATCATTGGGAAAATATTGACGGTTAGTGAAAGTATGAACTATTCTTCTTGGCATCTTTCGGCATCACTTTTGAGGTAATGAATTTAATTTATATATTGTTGAAATCACTGCAATCGTTACAATAACACGGGAAGTAAATTGTTTGTCAAAGTGTTCTACTTATTCTATTGCCAGCTCTGAAGATACAATCAGATTATTAAACTTTATCATTCAAAAATAGTACACCTCTTTAATGCTCTCGGGAGATTTCGTGCATGAAAAAAGGGCATCAATCGTTTGATTTGTTCTTCATTGTTGAAAACATTAAATTTGTTACTGTGAACATTTGTCATATCACTTTTCATCACTATTCAATCTTCACTATTCCGTGTTATATATTCCGGATAAGTATCTTATGAGAATTTATCAAAATAAAATGAGCATCAACAAAATTTGCATTATAGCATTAATACTTTAAAGAAAGCTACGAACACTAATTAAGTGTTCGCTTATGATTCTGTCCTTGTCATATTACCATTTCATATTGACCAAGCAATTATGTTTAAATTTGTCTGAGTAAACCAGAAAATTTATTAGCTCATATTTGAGAAACGGGAAGAAATTTTTGGCAATTTTACATCCCCAATTTCATTCCTTTCAAACAGCTTCTATCGGAGAAGTGCAGCGGAGTGGTAAGCGAGTAAGCTAATTTCTTCCTGTGTGTATGTGCTTAAATTTGAAAATTTAGGAGAAAATTAGACACATATTCATTAATGTCTGTCTGTTTGTATGTATATGTATGTACGTGTATGTGTATATGTATGTGTGTGTGTGTGTGTGTGTGTTTATAGTTATATGCAAAGATTACGGTAATGCGCTATTAGAGCCTAATAAAGATAAGGGAAAGAAGGAGAAGGCGCGATAGGAGCTAGCAGGACTAAAGTATAAAGCGGTGAGAAGCGTAGTTTGTTAAGTTTGATTGGTGGTAAAATAGAGAACTAGAAAAAGGAAAAAGTATTTTAGATCCATTGAAAAATTTTTGCAATAATCGGTTTGGAAGCTTTTAACTAAAAAGGGAGAAAGGAGGGCCGCTGAAGCCAAAGCCTAAACAAGCCGTTTGAAATAATTATGGTGACTGCTTCGCTTGATTGCAATTTAGGCCAAATTTGTCTTCTTTTAACAAATATAAGCTCATTCAAGGTCTGTGTTGTCCTATTCAACCAAATTTCAGGATGCTCTAACTAGACTTCCGGATCGAGTAGGTAAAGGTGTGCTAGATCTGTAATCGTGATATTATTTGCAGGAGAGAGATGAATGGGAGGGATGGATGATAGAAAGCTTTTTCATCACCTCAACCTTCCCAATATCCGGTAATTTGGGAAACCTTAGAGGAGTTAGTGGTGCATGAGTAAGATTAAAGCCATTTTGACAAGTAATTATTTTATTATACATAGCTTAGCTGCTAACTGAATATAGCATTGGGCCCGATTAGTCACAATCTAAATTTCAAGCTCCAAGTTCTTAATTTTAGTTTTTATTGAATGCGAAAGGTTTTCTTCATCATTTTCATTCTACTTCAGTAACTGTTCATTTCACTTCTGCATTCCAATTTTATTCATCTTTCGATAACTGCCGCATAATTTTGGAATATTTTTTCAACATTGAATAATCTATTGAAAATTGAATAATCTCGATTATTTTTTTTTTGAATTTGATCAAATATGCTGTTTTATTTTATCCTATGACAACTATATCATGGAAATAATTTTTATCTGTGCACGCCGCGCTTCTCTTTTTCAATTTCAAACAATGAAAATATACTGATTAAAGCTTGAACTGCTTTTTTAGCATAAATTGTATGAGGTCAAACTCGGTGCCGCATTCCAACAGTACCAACTGCAGCACCGGTAACAGCATCAATAATAGCAATAAAAGCGAAACAGCAACAATAAGTGACGCAAATTTCGACCATACTTTTAATCCGGTATGTAAATTTCTATATCATTAAAATTATTAAAAAATTAATATAATTTGCACTTGAAGACAATGTCAGCGAAAAATACAGAAATTTTAGCTATACATTATTTTTAGCATCTGTGAAAAGAAATAGTTTGAATGTGATCCTTTTAGTATTTGCATTTTATATTAAATTATTCATTTACCTTTAAACGTCAAATTTGTCAAATTATAAATTGTGCAAAATAGTATTGCTATAAGCGTTACAGGAAGAAGATAATGCATAATGCCTATTTAATTTTATTTTTTGCATCTTTGATTTAATTTCCAATTAAGGCAATATTTTTCAAATCTTTTTTATCGATAAAGATGTTTCATCAGCTAAGAAGACATCATTCATATCCTCTGATCAGTTTTAGGCTCTTTTTTTCCGTAGGCTTTTTGTAATGGATAGTTGCACTCTTCTTATTATTGTCACCAACGCATAGTTGTTGTGTATGGAAGTTTGGTGGAGGGAACAGTGATGAAATGTATAATTATTTGCTAATTATAACACAAATACACTTCCCCATCCCTCTTTTCTATTCCAGCAATTTGATCTTCATTGTATATTTTGCATCAATGTTGTAATTATATCATTCTTGAAAATATCAATCTTTAAAAAGTTATGCAAGTTGAGTTTACGTCGTTCACGAAAAATATTTTTAATTGCTACAATACGAATTCATTTTTTCTTCTACACGTTCGAGTGGCAAATTAAAATCGGTTAAGTTTGATTTATTTTGTTGTTTTTTGTTTTTTCATAGTTAAATTTTCCTTCTTTTTAAATTTATATGTTCATTTCTGAAAAAAAAAACTGAATTGTTGACGTCCTCAATTAAAAATAGTTTCTTAGTTGCTATTTCACAATGTCTTCCAAATGTGTTACAAAATGGGAAAGAAAATATTTTTTTCAAATTTGCATTCGTTAGCATATTTCTTAACGGAGAGCAAAAATACGGAATATATTTTGTGCCGCAAAGGGGCATTATTTTATTTATCCTAATCATCATAATCATTATCATTATCATTATCATCACATTTTTAACTTGTCTTTTGTGTTGTATTGCCAGGCATCTTTTGGCTTAGATTTTAAAACTTCACCATCGCACGTGATCTACAATTCATAGGGAACTGAAATTTTTTTTCTGAAAAGTGTATAAAATATTTGGATTAAATAATTATTGTTATTCGTCATTATTATCATAAATACTGTTTGCGAGAAATAATAAATTCAATCGCTATAACTGGGAGGATTGAGAATAACATGCAGAAATATCACATATTGCAGCCAGGTGTGTTTCATATGTCTTTTAACCTCTTGTTAGCGAGTGCATTGGTTTTCGGGAATAACAAATAATTCAATGGCGTAAAATCTCGGTCGCATAATTTTCCAACACTAGTCATAAAATCTTGGTTCAAAATTATAGATGTAAGTGAACAATTTTTGACTTTATCAATGAGAGTGAAATTTACAGGGTACTATTTCGCAAATTAATTCTTCAGTTTTTATAAGTTTCTTTTAAATAATTTCTCAAAGTTTTATTTAATGCTGACATCTTATTGTTTGCTGATTGGTTGAGAAATTGGAATCAAATGAGTCATACATTTTATGAATTCAAAAACGAATGAAATTCAAAATTATTTTTTTTTTGTTTGAAAAAGTTAGAAATATTTATTCAAATCATAACTCTTAAAACTATAAAAATCTAAAATCTCTGCTTGAGAAGGGCAATGGACTGACTTTAATTTTTATACAGTGATTTAGAACAGCGACGGTGAATGAAATTGGCCCCCACATTGAATAAGTGACAACCAAACAATCAGGCAACGGACACACACACACACACATACACACACTACGTGTGCACATACAACATACATTCACATACATATACTACGCGTGCACATACAAAATACACTCACATACACATATTACGCGTGCACATACGACATACACTCACATACACACATACATTTACATACACGCAGCACACATGCACATAAACATCAGCAGCACATCTGTGAAGCACATTAGTAATGTTTATACAGTGCCTTCGGTTTGCACACACACACACACACACATACACACACACACACACACATACACACACACTCACTACCTCAGACTAATAGCTTTAGCGGAGATATTCACACTTCTGTAAATATAAAGCCGCCATCGCCATCATTAGCACGCACTATCGCATTCAGTTCGCACTTTGCATCCATTCTGGCGCTTCTCAATCCTCTTTTCCTACCAATTTGCATATTTATTTTATCAGCACTTTAAAAAACAACGTTAAATCAAATAAATAAAATTTCAATCTTACCATTTCAAACGATCATTTTCTTTTGATACGATTTTAATGCAACCATTGGGCTCAATAACGATGTCTATCATTCATACTAAAAGAAATTTCATGATTTCAATCATTTACCGATAAATAAATTGTTAATGATTTGAATCGAATTTTAGCAAAAACACTTCAGATGGTTTACCTGAGAAGTATTGAAGGATCCATTGTATATTTTATTTTAGATAATTTTCAAAAGAATAAGCTACAAGGAAAAAATGAAAATGTAAAATTTTAGGTGCTTTTCGAAGGATGTTTTGGTCAGGTTGGAACAACTCAAGCACAGAGAAAATGTGCTTCCGTAACGATTACCGAATCTGACGAGAAGCAAACATACCCTGTCGGTTTGGAATCCATTGAACGGTTTATTTTTATTAGCATGTAAAATATTTGTTTATTGTGTACAGAAGGAGTGAGAGTGAAATTGGATAGATGCCACAGCGTTCAAAAGTTCACTGAAATATCAAGTGACCACGGGATTGATAAATTAACGAAAATAGCTGACTTGCGCAATTGTCAGGAAAATTAGATAGGATGAAGGCACGGACTTCTTATAGTTTTTATCTTCTTTTTCATAAATGGAATGTTTTCTGAGCAGAAACAGTTATTTTACTTCTTTCATTCTCTAAGCGATTCCTTCCACTTCCGGAAGGTGTCACTTTCGATCTTCACATTTCAGTCCATAATGCGGCTTTATTCAATGTAGTGGCGCCATTTCTGGAAGATGAATTAGCTGCATAAATTTATTTGGCAAATGTAAGCAAATCAGTGAATGGCACATGTATTCATTCTATAAGGAAGGAATTCGAAACACTAAATAAATTTTTTTTTAACAGATTAACAATTTTAGCAACAGCCAACAACGTTTTCATTTATTCCTTACTGCATATTTTTTTCTATCGAGTATTAAGTTTAATAAAATTTAAGGAATGACAAATTAAAAAAAATTTTAGAAATGCCTCTATTATCAATCATAAAAAATTGTGCATGATTAACATGACTTTCAGGGAATGGGATGTAGATGAATGGGTATGAAACTTTTAAAATGTTAGGGCATAGATAGATGAGTATAAAATTCTTGAAATTAAAAAATATTTCAGTTGTAATTCATATTTTAATAGTTAGTATATTCCATACTTTCAAATTAAACAGCTGAGAGAAAAAATGAATTCCGAGTGAAAGAACGATTGAATTACGTCTAAACCAGATTGAATTAACTAATTGTAGATGGAGAAAAATCGATTAACTGATTAATAGCTCGGGAGGTTATCAGAAAAGATATAACCATGCCTATGCATATATTTTCTATCCTTACTGTCCCAATCTCTTCTGTAAGCTTGACCGTTCTCCATCACTATACCCCGCATCTCATCTCTCTCATCCTGCATTTCTTCTCATTCATAAAATTTTTTCATTTCTTTTTCCATATATTTCTCTCCTAAATTTTTATCGAAGCCAAGTATATCATTAATTACTAATTATGCAAATATCGATTTCATTTAAATTATCCTTAAAAATTTGCATAATTTGCAGAACTAGTGGTTCATTACCGTTCCCAAGTACAGTATTGTATGGTTCCGGGAGAGAGCTAAGTACTGACGGCGATAACGGAATTATGGATATGGACCGCCTTTTGCAACAAACGATGATTCTGTCAACGGAAGCTGATTTCACGGCCAATAGAATTTTGCAACGTGTTCCGATGAATTTGATGAATGGGTCTTCCCAATCAACTAGCACAATGGGTATGTGCCAGTTCCATCTAACTTTCTCTTAGGCTTTTATCAGTAGAAATTGTTAACATGTTTTAAGATGTAAATTTTTACTCGTGGTAATCCGTATATCAGTTAGCTGTGTGAAGATATAATGGTGTAGCTATAGAAATGATGACTGTGTGGACAGAAATTAACTTAACTTCAATTTATAATCGAAGTTTTTCATTGATAGAAATGATGAGGGATTGCAATGTTCGATTTTAAGAGGAATTGTAAAGGATCAAAAGAAAGTGAAAACGGAAGATGCTGAACAGTGTTAAAAATTGTAATCATCACTAAATTCAAACGAAGATGAAAATTGAAAATCACTAGTTGTAAGCATTCATATTGTATTATAAGGAAAGACTGATTCATTTTCGAGTGAGAAAATATAAAGACATCTAAACAATGGAATAATTTAATTTATGGCATAATCAACACAAAGTTTATTATATTTTCCTAATTTGATAAATATCCCTATGGCAGCAATTACATACCTTTTTTTCCTTTAACTTTGCTCGAGTTAGAAGTGTTTTGATTTTATTTCTGAGGTCGAATGAAAGATTTTGAGATTTCTTTGAGATAAAGATCTCAAAATAGATCAATAAGTCGTCTCTAAATATTACTCTCTTGAAAATATTGACGAATAACTTCGTGGCATTGCGTTTATGAAACAATGTTTTTAATAATGGCGCCATCTACATTATATATTTCCTAAATTAATCTTTTAGAAAGGAATTGATTCTTGTCTGATATTGGCATGCAATCATAATTTCTCATAGTTTGTAATCTAAAACTTTTCATCTTCACTCTTCATTGTTCCTGTGATATTCAACGTTTTTCTAGCATCACTAGCTTCTCCGATAATTATCATAATTTTGGTGTTAGTTATCACCATCTATCAATTTTACTCATCACATTTTGTGAATCTTTAATTTATTTTGTTCAGATGATATACCCGGTTCTTCATCATCTGCATCGGTATTCTCACCCCCAACGTTAACAGCTCGGAATAGCTCTAAAACGCTAAAATGTCCTAAATGCAACTGGCATTACAAATATCAAGAAACACTGGAAATTCATATGAAAGAGAAGCATGCGGGTCATGAGGTTTGCTTATATCTATCCAATTATGTACTCCTGTTCTCCTCCTCCAACAAATTCTGAACTGAGCTCCTACTCATACATTAATGTATTAAACTAATTACTAATTAGTTAATACCATAAATGAAAGGATCATTAATATTAAATTTGAAATAACTATCACAATCCTTAACAAACAATCTTGAAATATTTTTTTAGGTGAAATGTATTTTCTGCCTGCATAATCGACCACATCCTCGATTGGCCCGTGGTGAAAGCTATTCATGCGGCTACAAACCATATCGTTGCGAAATATGCAAGTATAGTACTACAACGAAGGGTAATTTGAGCATACATATGCAAAGTGATAAGCATTTACATGCAGTGCAAGAAATACCACCCACAGTTACAGGTCAGGTACTTATTTATTTAAATAGTTACTGACTTTGAGCTTTTCTTTAATTTTTATCTCTACGATTTCACATTTTCCATTATTCATAACGAAATAACTAATTATGAGCGCTTGAAAATATTTTTAAATACTCATTTAAAATCATTTTCTATCCATATTTCCCAATGAAGAATAATAATGTAAATTATGTGATATTTTTTGACATGCCATTACTAATTTTTACAAATTTCTGTCATCATTCTTATCAAAAAATAAACATAACCTATACTTCAGGTAATACTATAGCAATTTCAAGTGGTGATCTGAATACAGAGAATTTACTCCAATGCATGATTTGTTCCACATATTCAACTGATGACATTTGCAAGATGATCGAACATATCGGTAAGTAGCTTAGCTGTACAAACTTTAGTGCCAAAATTGTTCCCCGAAAATTTTAGAAATTTTTGAGAAATATATTTTTGAAATGCTTGGCTTGTCTAAAATGTTAATTTTCTCCAAAACATTGAATGACTGAAAGTAATACCTTAAACTTCTGTCTATAATTAACGATGATGGAAAGTATTTTTTGTGAAATTCATCCATTTTTGACATCAAAGTTATTTATATCAATCCCCTTCACATAAAAAACTGAAAGTAAACGAATAATCTAGAGAAACTACTTTTTAAGAAAAGGATCGAAGTCATCCGGTGATTGGTGATATCTCAGTGATACACGGTGTTTATCATTGTAATCTATGTCCCTATAGTACTAGTCTGAAAGCAAATTTTCAATTGCATACGAGAACCGACAAACATGTACAGCGAACACAAATGGTAAGTGAAGTACAATTCTAAACGGAAAACGTACAAGTTGCAGAGCTATAAATCAACCAGCTATTGCTTAAAACAGCAGAGATAAAAGATTGCATTTTCATTCATTAAATAAATTATAGTACTATGACTTTTGCCATACTAAATGCCATACAGGTATTACTCGATTTGTTCCTATCAGATAGATACTATTTTAAAACTGATTTTATTTAATCATTACCCTGATTAGATCATTGATGGTCCTTACCTTTACGGTTACCTTATTCTCTCTTGTTGTTCAGTAAAAAATATCTACACATCTGTCCTATCCTATTTTCTTCATACTAATATTACTCTCGAAATTATAACTATCAGATGAGATTATTATCGAAGATATTTGTTGATGAATAGAATGACGTACTTTTAAAGTAAGCTAACTTAAGAGATGAACTAAAAGTAATGGAGTAAATAAATAAAAAAGAAAATGAACAAATAAGAGGGTTGAAAGCAAATATTATGATGAATATTCAGTCATTTAGAGTGAAAAAAAGGGAAAAGGACCAGGAATTTTTTTAACTTCATATAAGAAATATAATATATATGCAAAAAAGACATTGAAGGACCAGTGACTAATGGAAAATTTATTTAGCTTTATATTCAATATCAAACAAAATTCCTCCTTGTGTAAAAAGGAAAGGCGAAAAAAATGAGATTAAATTGCACGATAATTTTTGAACAAGTGAATGCTTAATTTATGCCAAAAATTGCGGTTTTCTTCTTCTAAACGCATTTCCTTCCTTCTTTGCATCTTTTATTTTTTAACCAAAATTTTCAATATTTTCAAGAACTTCACTTTATTAAACAACACCCAAATTATCAGTAAATTTTCGAACAGGTATATAAGCCATTCTATTTCCTTGAAATTTGTTTTTGTTGAAATCTTAAAAGGTTTCGGAAACTAGTTTTTTGCTAATTTGAGTAACAAAGATGGATATATGACTTCTTTTTTCTTTCCAAAAAGGTAATTTGGGAGAAGTTAATAAATAGATTAAATCTGTAGAAACTTGTAAAGAAATACTACTATGTTCACAATTTCGAAAAAATCTAAAATGGTTAAAAACTAAAATATTGGTATTCTAGAATTTCAAGTTATTTAAAGTAAAGTATTTCAAGCGAATTGCGAAAAGTTTTTCAGTTCTTCGATGCAGAAATTTTCTGCGGAGGTGAAATACCTACTGTAATTATAATTAAGCGCTTGTTCTCAAATAAGTTCTATGTGACAGTCGATAAACTTTTTGCTAAGTCTATTTGATGAACCTATCTATCGTCGGCTAGTTTTCTGTAAAACATCACACTCACTGCAATGGAAACGTTTGATGAAATCGACCAGCTCGCTTATCTTTTAGGGATTAGAATCTAAAGATTGAGGTCGATAACTGATCTCTTACAGTTACGCTGATCGAATTAACTTCCAAATGTATCAAATATTTCTCTGTTCTATGAGAGTTCCCAACAACTTCTAAGATTTTACACCCCAATGAAAGGGAGGAAATAATAATGAGTGAGATGATGCACCTTCATGTGCACATTTCGTCTAACTAACATTAAAATATCTCTTCAAAATATTGACATAACAAATTGTCATTATTGTCGTTGCCATTACCATTACTATTACCATTACCATTGTTATTGTCATTGTGACAATCATTGTTGTATTTCCTGGTGTCATACAGTCACAATCACACAATCTCTGTTTACACACGTATTCAGAAATGAAATTAAAATTTGAGAAATTTCTTAACTTTATTAATTTCAATTAAAGTAATCTAATATCAAGCAGGTTCTGCATTTACGGAAAACACATACATGCACACATACACACACATACATATCCATACACATATACAATCATACGCAAATATATAGATGAAAATAAAAATGCAAAAGGAAATTAATCTCTTCCAGCAGAAATATCAAGTTTCACGTCCTGCACAGTAACTCATCTTTCGTTTATTTTCTGATGCTATCATTCTCTTTTTTAAGTTTACAATTATGACCAAATTTCAATTAATATCTAAACTTAGCTAAGTTATTGAACCTTAAAAGTATGTTTAGCCTACATTTCATTTTGCTTCATTACCTTTCACAGAGTTTGCTATCCGATTCATTCTACCCATATGATTCTTTTTGAGTTGAAAATTAATGTTGACCGATCAAAATTTGTTAATAAAAGTTAGCCTCTTCTCAACAACCTCTCTTCGACCACTCCTCTCATCATTGCAACTCACTCACTACAGCCACCTTTTTCCTTCCTTCCTTCCATAATGCCAATCACTATTCTATACCATTGTTTTCAGCCGCAAACATGTTTCGAGAATTGAACACTGCACTCGGTAACATACGGGCAAACACACACATACACACACATACACACACGCACACGCACACACACATATATAAATTCATATATTTACATATATACAAGCGGAATAAGAAACGTACACAAACATTTTCATTCATTTATTTTCACACCTTTTTCATAAGAGAGAAAGTGAGAAAGAGAGATGGTTAGATAGACAGATAATACATACCTGCACACAATGTACCTCAAGTTTTACTTCAATCGAAAGGAGCACGTCTCGACATCTTGAAATGTACAGCAAGCATTCTCACTCATCAGCTGTCACCAGCATTTACCAAATCATTACTTTTTTAGGGGATACTTGTCGAATGGTTAATGAATAGGAAGTACTTCTTAGATGATGGGCTCATGTTTGGGAAATTGAATGAATATAATTGTAATTGTGATATGTACTATTATTATATTCAACAAATATACTGTATAAGAACTTCAATGAATCTTTCATCTTTGTCAACAAAATTGATTAACTTTTTTATAATTGAATCCTATGAAATTTGTGGAAGAAAGTTATCAACTATTCGTATTGTAATGTTAAAATCATCCTCCTATCATAACATCTATTCGTTACCCAATTTTGTATTACAATTTCACGGATTAATATTAAATTTTTTAGCAGTTTGTTAAGATTATGATGTCCTTGAAAGTTTCTACCACTATTGTGACTTCCGTAATTTCTCTTATTCGCAATCAAACAATGTCATTTCTTTCGATAATCGTAGCGGTCGGTGGTATTTTCTCGAGTTAAGATGATAGCGGCAATATCTATTTGCTATTGTCATTTGGTGTTAAACATGAATACTATGTAAAAAAATTTTAATTCCCATAAGCGAAATAACCGTATACTTTCCTAAAACATTTTTCCTCTCTTAAGAACTTTTTCTTGAACAGGAAGAAAAATTTCCAAAGTCTTACATCAAAATTTCTTTTTTTATAAAATATTAATTGAAAAATAATTAATGTTATTATCGATTTTTGCATAATCGAAAACTGCAAAACTCCATGGAATTAAATAGTTGAAAGGCTGAAATTTTGTCCCATTTAAAATACCTCTCTCGAATCAAATATTTCAGCCATGATTCAAATCTCTTTTCAGTTTGAAGTCCGAAACTTTATATTTAAATGAATATATTTTGGTTTAATTAAAACTCTATTTTCTAATTTTTCCGATGATCTGACTTGGCAGGAATTGAAAGTTCGAGATAAAAACCAGAATATTCTTTCGTGCGGGGAGTTGCATAACAACTAATTATACATCTAAATGAGTTTAAGATTAAATAATTGTGAACGCTAAATTGGTCTGAATTGTTCAGTAAGTATTTTTAAATATATGATTTTAAAATGTTGAGGAAAAGAGAAGTTTAGAAAACTTTTGGATTCTGAAGCAGTCTTGGAATTTTATTTAACATATCTTTGATCTATTACCCTACCGTATGTTTTTTTTTCTTCAGAATGATAAGCAGATATTCTAAAATCTTTGTCATTCATTCAGATATGCCTGTTCCAGTTCACATTCATTTATACTCCAAGAAAATTCAATCAATTTTTTTCGAATACTATGGAAATTGCTTTTTCAAATCTGTCAGATAAAAAAAAATGAAAAAGGGATAATGTTTATAACTAATTGCCGGTCCACTTACTTGACTAGATTGAACATTTTTGTAGCATTCCGTGCTTTTCCTGACAGATTTGTTCGAATGCGCTTGAATACCTTTTTCTTCATTGAAACATATTATGCATACTTAATCTTCCGACAATTTTAATTTGTATAATTTCGTAGCAAAAAAAGCAAAAAAACATGCATTTTTTTTCTCATACCAATCATATTGAAATCAAAAAAGAAATTAAAAGCAAATGTTTGATTTCGAAATCTTTTTTAAATGTGACTTCAAAATTTGAAGAGAAAATTTGAAGAGCAAATTTACCCAATCTTTTCTTCTGATGGCTTATAGTCACCAAAAGAAAAGATTGGGTAAATTTGCTCATTAAAGTTTTGATAGAATGAGAACGGTGAAAATTGCATTTACGATTGATGTTAACATAGAATTTCGCACGTTATCAGGAACCTGAATTGTAAGATCAGACAAGAGAAACTTGAAGGCCTGCAATCCTAATCTTTTCATAGACTTTTTTATGCCTTTCAAATTAAAATCGGTAGCAATTGCAATGGTAGCAAATGAATGACCTCGATAGGTTGCGTTCCTATAATTATGCCCGCATTGTGTTTGAGAATCATTTTCCCATCATTCCGTATCTCCCCAATTGTTACGCATTATCCGACCCTTTTCTCCTCCTCCTTCCCTCAAAATATCACAAACGATAGGTGAAGGAAAGGAGGTAAAGGAAACGAAAAGAGGATGGAAGAATAATTTAGAGGAAAACAGGTGCAAAAAGGATATGCTGCTTTGCCTTCGTTTCCTTCATGCGCAAAATTTTCACAGACCGCTTACGACCATGGCAGGCAGCTCGTAAGGCCATTGACCTATTCGCCTCATCCCTAATTACAACTCTTTACAGGACACACGAGCAATGACGGTATAGAGATTGAACAATATACATCCCGAAGACCTTCAAATTATTCATTCATCAACAAAATTCGTTCCTCATTATGATTTGACGTGAGACAGAAGTCTTCATAATTTCCAATTATTAATTGATTATCCTCCGTAGTTGAGAAGTTAAGTGACAGTTTCTCTTGATGAAATCTGTAGATACATAATTGGTGAACACATTAGTAAAAATGAAAAAATGTAAAGTAAAACTGTAATCATTTTCAGAGAAAGCTTTATCTTCAAATATTAGAAAATCAAATTGTCAATCTTATCATCATTTATAATTGATGGAAGACAATGAACTAGAAATACCAACCTTTCCTTACAGATCACTGTACAATTCATGCACCCGTCATTACTGACATACGTAGTATGTTAAATAGTAGGAAAATCTTATTACGTGCTGGGCGCATGAATTGTCGCACTTGTATTACTCATCACATCCCTAAATTTCAATGCAGTGAAATTTCGATATGATCATTGTTTAAGTTGAACTTGTAGAATAGTATACATTGCTTCTATTGATTAGACTATCTGCAATATCGGCTATAAAAGGATGGAAAACACACTACCATCTGGGTGATTTTTTTATACATCAAAAGCGAAATATTTGTAGTGTCAGTGAAAAGATTCATTAGGGGTATTGAAATGTACCTGTGATATTACTGTTGATAAATATGCCTATTATTGAATCGGGAAATTTTTCCTCTCGATTGCTCATCTCTAAGCGTAGCGATATTGTAACGTTGGACCTGTGATAGTAAATGGATGTTGGAAGGGAGAGAATGAGAGGGAATGAGAGAGAGAGAGAGAGAGAAGCGAGGATGCTTTTCATCAGTTAGCTAACTCTATCACCTGTGTCCTGTTCATTTACATCATTCAGACATGTCTTACTGGGCTGAATGTACCTTCAGAAATGCTATCCCGCCCAATCCCGCCCATAACTTTAACCTGACAATTACAGATTATCAGTGCGAAATTGTTGAACAAAGATAATCACGTTAACTACTGTTACTGTTGTAGCAATGCGAATATAAGAATCATAAGCTAATCGCTATTCACTAGCTCTCCTCTTATTGGCTAGCGAAGAAGAGGACAATTATGCAATATGTCTTCAATAATCTTTGGCTAGAAGTTAGAAGATGAGGAAAGTTTAATTGCTTCACTGCTTTTAAAGTTCTCTCTTCACTGCCAAAATAAATTTCTCGTAACAACAAAAATAATTTCCCTTTGATGATTCGCTTTCTCTGCTCATCTCTTCTTCTTTTGTTAATGCTGCAAATAATCATTACAATACTATTTCATTATTTTGTCTCATTCTTCTTCCTCCCTCTCATTGCCGTATTCTTTAGTGTTGGTGGGCGTAAATTATTTTTTTATTCTCTGATCAGCTGAGATCGTTTCCTATGATATGAATTGAAGATAAAGTGGTAGGAAAAGTACTGTAGAGATGAACTCTTCGTGAACTTTTTTCAGACAAAAGATATACATACTGTTGAACTGATGAGAAAAGATAACGGCTAAAGTAAATTGAAGAGGGATATATACGTCAACTTGTTGTACTAATACACTGTCCTCATTTAGTGACTTGGAATGACTTGGAAAACAGTTTAGAAGTAACAATTCATTTCATTTTCATTTCGATTATGGAATATCTTAATTTGATGTAAAAAAGTTAGAAGAAAGGAATTGAATTAAAAAGGAAGGGGAAAAAGGTGATTGGTGGTACGAAAACATTGGTTGGCATTATCTTCAATTACACGATATCCTGCTACTCCACCGCACCATATTGAGGCCAATGAATAAATATTTCGCAACAACAATACTATCAATTGGCCCTCGACGTGCCGATGATATTGGCGCAACGATCGTTCACTTATTTTCCCATTTCTTCTCTTTTCCATGTTGTTTGTAATTTTTAATAAATTATTGACAGTAGTCATAGTTTAATAAATTATAGATAGCACGTATACAGATTTTTGTTTTAGTACGACTAATCGTCATCACAACTATTATTGTTGACAATATGAGATAATCATACGACCAATTACGGTAAAAAGTGTCCTTTCGATCGGAAACGAGTTATTTCTAATAGAAGTAATAAGAGTAATCATACAACATTGCACACCTTTGATTCTTATTTTTTCTAGGTCATTTCAGTGATATAATCAATCTTGATTGTCCACATCATCAATCAGACAGATTTTATGGGAGGTTACGATTAATATTTGTATTTTCATTGCTATATCATTATTTAAATTATTAGCTTGAGATCATCTCCGCTTTTTTCTTGCTTCATATTTCCTCACTAATCCTGAATGCTTCTTTATTTTAATCACACACTATCTTTCCACTTTTTTAATTTCTACTCATCTGTAATTTATACATAGTTGACTGCATTATTTAATTACTGCTCAATCTTTATGATTTGCATCAATTATTAGTTTGCTTCCAAATATAATTCGAATGACTTTTGTCCTTAGGCCTCTTTTCAACAACTGCTACCATCACCCTCACTTCTACTACTCATCATCAAATTGCAATTAAGTAGTAGTAAAGTGGTCCACTTAAGCGTATCTATAAATAATAGCCCGCTGCCACCAGCACATCGATAATGCGAAGAAGTGGAAGAGGAAGAAATAGTTAGTAATTACGGAATAGAAATGACCCATCAGCGAAGTACCTTAACCAGAAAATATTCCTATTGTCCTCCCATTGGGTTAATGCTTCCGCATTAATTGCAGCTCGCCATCTTCCTGACCACACCTACCTTTTCTAATGAGCTTTTTGAAGAAGTTTATTCGAGAAAGATGAAGAAGATTATCCTGTTTCATATGTATCATTCTCTTTCAATTTAGTATTCTTTCACTTCTTCTGTTCCTTCTCCCTCTCCATCTCTCTTTCTCTCTCTCTCTCAAGGTGATGACCAAATATGACCTTTAATGCTTCAGAAGATGTATTGTCTGATGGTTTTTGTTTTCATTATTTTATCGAATGCTATGATTTCCGGTTGTGTGAATGATATGAGTGATTATAAGATGTCGAAAAAATATAATAAACTTTACTTAAAGCAAACAGCTTTCTTTTGTTTTCATTTATTTTAGCATATTATGGTATTTGATCAATGAAAACTTTACATCGACAAGTAGAAGTAAAGTAGCAAAGAGATGTCATAAACATCAATCACTCAAATCTAATAAGTATCACTTAATTCACCAATGATGTGATAAGATAGATAAATGAAGATGTGCAGGAGCATTGCGAGGAATTTATGTTTCTTAATAAATCTCACAGATTGAGCAACGACAATGATTTAAGCGTCTTGATTTTGTTCTATGCAAATTTTAATGGTTGATTTTTTTTGTTGCTTCAAGTTATCTTGCGTTATTGCAACAGAAATGACATTTCATCGGAAAGACATGGATCGACAAAAATGAAAAAAAGGATATCATACATAAAATAGTATCGTAGAAAATTTAAGATATTTTTATTGCGACATTATAATGCATGTTGATAAAAATTTCATTATTTAGCATCTTTCTGATCAATTTTTTGAAAATTTATAATTCTAATTTGAAAATAACATTTCTGCAAAAATTTGGGTTTATTCTACTCTGCTCATTCGTAGTTTAGGTTTGATATCTTTTCGGATAGCTTCATTTACGGCTTTCTGTAACATCTCATTTCATCTCTGTATATTCTTCACATTTATCGATCGTTATGTTCATTTAAACAATTATCGCGAAAAATTTTCACAATCTCTCATGAATCGACTAATTTGATCACTAGTAAGTTATGCTTAATGCTATCCTTCATACGTAACAAAACATTTTTGTCTAGTACGTACATCCGTCATATGTTAATTTATATTGCTCTTAATTGCTACGTAAGTCATAGTAATTACTGTGGCAAATATGGGCGGTGCTAATATCTTTATCGGCTAATTCATTTGTCATTGGAAAGGCGTGGCTCTTCGCTAACGCTGATTGGCCAATTTTGGTTACAAATGAGTGAATTGTCTTCAAATCTTCATTACCATCACCCGCGCTTTATTATTAAGAATCTTTACAGATAAGCATAGTATGCATGCTTGTCATGATTGTTTACCATTCTAATCAACAGTACTTTCTATTTCGTTTTATGACATATTATCTCATTGAATGCTTTTTTTCCAACGTTTCTTTTTTCGATTATGTCATATTTTAATGCTTCTAAAAAAAAGCATTTAAATGAATGCTGCAAGTAATTGCTGATATTGTGATCGATTAATAGGAGAGAGGTTTACGGTGGGGAAGCAAAAGAAGAGCTGATGACTGATTCCTCTCTCAGTATCGCTCTTCTTTTATTGGTTCATAAAGTTCTTAGTTCAGAACTTCCTATATTGCTTATTTTTTAAAACATCCTTAAAAAGACTATAAGATATATGCAATTTTGATGAGATAGAAGTTGATCATACATAGAGCATGGATTTGTGTTCTATTCATTATTGATGATAACTTTTGACTGACTATAGCAATTTGTTATCACTTGAAATAATATTAACTTCTCCTATATCCGCTCTTACATATCATTTGATTTTATTTCCCACAAAACGAAAATCACATTTCGACAAATTACGTATTTACTTCTTTTTCTTTGAAAAAGAGTTCAAGTATGAGAAGTTAATATACTGCGTTTATTTATTCCAGATGAATCATATGCGTGAGGGTGGCGCCGCTGGAATATCATTATCAGCATCGGCAGCACTATGTCGGATTAGTTCCGCCAAAAGTGCTGTACAGGTTCGTTGTCGAGCATGTCAAGAAATTTTGTCATGGTAAATTTTGCTTATATTTTTTTAGTTTCTTGTAATATTCTGTTCACCCTTGCTTTATATTTAAAAATCCCTCATCGATTTCTTCTAATTGTTATATCTTTGCACCAGAATTCACTCATCATCGATATCGCGAATCAAAGATTTAGTCAGTATTCTACGTGTTCCTTCATCGTGTAGAGGCATTCTTCTTCCTTCCTAGAAAACTTTCAAAATGATGAAGAGCAATGTGATTTCCTAGAATTCGCAGAATTTCTCCTCAAAAAAAAATTGTTGGAATAAACGAATTTTACTGCATGATTTTATAATATTTTACGAAATTATAAATTTTATTTTCCATTCTTTCTTTATCCTCCGCACATAATGTTGCATAAATTATTTTCTCGATAATAAAAGGCGAGAAATAATTTGAGATCCATTTCATGTTTTGATAATGAATCATTCTGTGGAAAAGCTGATAAAGAGCTCAAAGACAGGAGAAAACGAAGACCTAAAAAAATGTAATAACAGATTTTTTTCGCATATATAACAAGAAAAGCAAGTGTTTATGTCGATCCGTTCATATTCTGTTTTTCTATCGCATATTTTCATAGTCGTTTAAATATTGATAACTTGCACGTCATGATAGCTTCAGAATGATAAGAAGTCTTAAAAGGATGATATAGGAAATTAGAAGAGGCTTGTATCAATATTCGTCCATCACTTTCGGGAGGGAATAATACAGCTTGAAGTGCTGAGCTTTGTTTCCCATTTTAAGGATTTAAGACGTATACTGCATACAATGGCAGTTAACTAAAAATTTGATCGCAGAGGATGAAATCTATTGATAGAAATTTAATTTCCCTAAATTTAACTCTCCAATCATAATAAACAGCTCTAATAATATTTTAGAAATTACAAATTTTATTTTCCATTCTTTCTTACTTTCTGCTGCATAAATTATGATGTTGCATAAATTATCTTCTCGATAATAAAAATCGAAAAAAAAAGATCAAATCAAGATTTTTGTGGTATTTATTCCGATTGCGTAATATGGCTTCACTTCTTACCCTAAAAATAATTTCATGGAAATGGTTCCAGAAAGAAAATGCTTTATTTTAAAACAATTTTGCCGGTCGACTTAATTTGATAATTCAAAAATCCTTTTTCAGTCCACTGGCATTACGTGAACATTGTGAGAGTCGTGCACATTCCGTCCGGATAACACAATTTACATCGATGCCTAGTGAAACCGGAAACGCTTCGGATGGTAGTTCTGCGCCACCAACAGCAGCTATATCAGTATCACCAAGTCCTGAAACTGTTCTCGAATGTCGACATTGTTCTTTTGAGACAACCGATACTGCGGGCGCTATCGGTAATTACTGAATATAAAATATAAATCGAGCAACCTAAACTAGATAAGTTGATTATCCTTCTTGATATCATTCCTCCTGTGCACGACTATTGCTAATTAAAAAAGCCTTCACTGATTAAATAGTGAAGATTCTTGCAGCCAGATTTTGAAACAGTTTCATTCTTATTTGGTGTAAGTTGCAGAACACATGCAGCAACATCCACCAAATGTAGAAGATACTGAAATAGAACAGGAAAGTTTAAATCTGGATGCCGATTGTGGTAAGTGTATTTTGCATTACAGTAGTATTAGAGTAGAGATATACAATTAGTCCAGCAATGTACACAATCTAATAGTACTTATTCTGCTTCAGATGACTTTTTTTTAATTTTGCAACAGAAAAGTTTTGCTAGTCTTGCACGAGTTGTTATTTCAGCCAGCCTCGTCATTGTGTTATTACAATCTAGATCTGTTTTTGGTATTTTTGGATAGCTTTATTATATTTATATATTATATTTAATATCTGGTAGCTCAAAGGAATTTTCAGATGAACTAAGACTGGTAGTTTTAGGAAGTCTATCGATTGCAGCCATTATTTTCAAGCAGAATTATCTCATGCTTATGTTTATCAATTTTTCACTTCTCCTGGACAACATTTATTCGAGAAATTTTTCAAGCACAAATTACTAGAACTTTCAGATTGTTTCAGAAATCCTTTTTCAAATTTACTTTTCTCAAAATTTATTCCGCAAATAAATCGTTTTAATGATGGCTATGGGAAAAAATAATATGAAGAATGCCCCAAAATAAGTGTATCTATGATCACGTGTAGTTAAAAGGCAATGCGATTGCAATTGATGCTTTGGAATTTTTAAAAACTAGTTTTCGATTTGCTTCTGCTATTAGTTAGTAGTTAATTGTGGATTGAGGTCTGAGAGGTAGTGGAACATGTGGAATCAAAGAGGTGATTGGAAACAGAGAAGAGAGGAGAAAGAATAATCCTAATCTTTAAATTTTAAAATTATCTTGATTGGAAGCGACCATCTATCTCTCTTTCATTTCTGACTCCCCTCATTTTACAAAATCACTTGTTGAAAATGCATATAAACGATAATTGGTTTGATGAACAGCAAAGAGATTGATGAGCCGAATTGGGCGTAGGACTGAATAAAATAGTAGTTACCTCCTGCAGAGATTAAATTAATATAGCTATTAGCGAACCGAAACTAATGCCGGCTGTGACAACAAATCCTCAAAATCTAATGAACAGTAGATGATCGACTTTGTCTTGTTCTCCTTCCCATCATTCTAATCATGATTCTATATAATCCAATTTATCAAAATCGGGAATTTAATTTTATGAGTAATCATGATAGTGATAATCTGCTAGGGGAACAGCAAATAATCTTTTTTGAATTAAAATCTCAAACTACCGATAAAATTATACCTAAATATGCAAATTAGCATTCATGATAGACGTAAACCAGTTTCCATCGAGTTAGCAAATCTCAATTTATTATTTAATTTACCATTCGTATTTTATTTGTTACTGCTATTATTGGTTATCTTCATTGCTAATAGTATCAAATCTTCATTGCTAACAGTTGTGGCAAATAAATAATTGATAATGAATGGTAAGAGAGCATACTATCAATCTTATCATTATTACTATTGCTATTGAGTTTCATAATCAAGAAATCTTCCCTTCACATGACAACAATAATTATAAGCATCAATTATAAGCATAATGTCGTCGTAATACCGCTGCTTATTGTCTGCAGTTTTCCATTTCATAAATAGGCCATGAATCACAAATCGTTAAATTGTATTTGGCAAAAATTAGCACTGTTTGTATTTACATTTCATAAAGAACTTTCCCTCTAAGATGAGTCAAAATTTTCCTTTGCTTCGCTTCGCAAATACTTGGAATTTTTGTTTGTCAAACATTAATGTATTTTAAGCTTTCAAGAAAACTGTGTCACAATTGGAATTCACTTGCTGCGATTAGTGATTGTGTAGCTTGTGTTTGCGAAACAACACACGCATCATGCTAGCATGCATATACGTGCAGTAATGATGAATAGACTATGTGAATTTGCTGTGTAAATTGTAAGATATTTTATGTTTGATTTGTGAGTTAAAAGAGTGTTAGATTTAATTTAGTATGAATATAATCGACAGAAATGCATTAACAAATTGTAAACTATCATAAAATCAATATTTATAATTAAAATTGATACGCCAATCTCAGATCATATTTGTCAACTTTTGCAACAAAACGATTTTATATGAAAACAGTTGAGATTGTAAAAAAATTTTGATAATGTAGAAAGAATAAAATTATTTCAAAAAAGCCAGGGATCTTTGATTGAATAAATGGATTTGCGGAGTTTCTCTGCCAAAAGATGAACGGTAGTGAATAATTTTAGATAGGCTATTTGTCATAATTGGGTTGTAAGATAGCAAAAGAAATTATAAAGATACTATTTCGCAGGTGCATCACCACCGTTTTCCGAACTGTATCCCTGCATTAGTTTTTCGAATCAAATTGATTTTAACTTTCGTTTTCTTCTTAAAGTTTTTCTTGGACACTTAATCTTTTCAGTGTTTTTTCATTTACAACTATCAGAAGTTTGAATAAGATTATTGATTGATCTTTAGATTATCAATCATTTTTATTGCTGATATGTGATAGGATTTATTTTCTTTTTAGATTCTTTTCGATACTGTTATTTATATCTTCTTGAAAGTAAAATTGGTCTGGCGATATTGTCTGAGCGCATTTATTGTAAAATTTTCGTGTAGGAGAAGTCGTTGTTAATAATAATGAAATGGAATTTGCTATCAATTAAATACATAATATTTTGAAATATTCTCACTTATAGAGCCTGTAAGTGAGAATATTTCAGAATATTACGATAAATAAAAAAAAAATGCTCAATGAACTATGATTATATGCATTACCTTTAATGTCCTCTTGATGTTTGAGATATGTTTGTCGGAAGGACACAAACACGTCCATTCGACGACGCTTTTTGACTTTAGCCAATATGTTAGGGATTCACCTCATTTAGAACTATTCGACCTCTCCTGATGGTAGGCAGCTATGAACCAGCCATGCTCTTATTGTATCTCAATTTTTTTTCAGAAAGATTTTAACAATGATTGTCAAATTATTTTATTTAATCCATCTATTGAAGAGACCTTACCTTAATAGTTCCTCCTCATTGTGTAGGATGTCATTTTAACTACAATAAATCCAAAAGAAATACTTTTGTATACTTTTTATTTGCCTATCAAGTATTGCAAATACTATGATTATTAACACTGAGCTAAGGTGTGATGAAGGAGATGCAAATGTGAAGGAAAGAGGAAAGAGTGGGAAGTGACACCCTTTGTAACACTCAAATTGCTTCTGCTTTGGCATTAGCACCTATTGCATTTACTGTCTTTTCTTATTTGTGCTTCTCTTTAAATTGCCACATTTCTTCCTATCACTCTGTTAGTCTTCTTAATGTGTAATTAGAGGTTCAGTGAGGTAGAACGAGGTAACTAAGGTGATGAATGAGGACAAGGAACGAAACGACAATTGTCGGCAACATTAAGAAGGACCTGTGAACCTTACATGCAAACAAACGATGGAAAGAGAGACAAAAACTGGAAATGAAGAGAAGAAAAGATTAAAGTAAAATAAATGAAGGGAAAAATGAGATGATAAACGAAGGTCATATACAATTAACGTTCTGCTATACTATATGTGTATATATGTATATTGGAAGTGAAATATTCAAACTGCGGGGAACATGGCTTCCTTGATGAGAGGACGCTTAGGGATGCGCAGGGCGGGGAATGCCTGAAAGCAGGAAATGCTAATGGTAATAATGGGCGACAGTAATGTTGTTGGTGATATTGGTAAAAGCACAATAGCAATTACAATTAAACGAGCAAATTTTACATAGGTATTATCAAATCAAGAAAGAAGAAGGCATTCATATAAATTTGTTAATGCTAAAATGGAGAAGAATTCAATTCTTGAGACTGTTTATTTGTTGAAAATAAATCAGTTCAGCTATAATTTAAAAAGGACTATTTAAACTACGTAGATTTAGTATTTACAGGTTGTCAATTAATTGTACTGTAATAAAAATGATAGAACTACATTGTTTATATTGCTGTAAGTATGTAATAATTATCCTTTATCACAGAGCTTATTAATATTGGAGGATTTGAAATTGATGATAAGCCAGAAATGATCTATAATAAATTGCTGGAATTTATTCTGTTATATAAATCCTTGAAAACCGTATATCATAGCTAATTAAAAATAATTGCAAATGATTCGAATTAATGAACTAAATTATTCGATCTGATGGAGATACTGCATTTAATTTAATTTCAAGAACTGTGGTGTGAACCAAACACAGTAACCAACTTATTTGCTAACTTATCTATCGATTTAGGACTTCATTTCTGTTAGTCCTAGGTTTTAAATTCAGGAAAATTTTTTTGAGGACTTTAATTTTATTTTAGATTACTTTGATAGTGCTGAATTCAGCGAAAAACATTTGTGTAAATTGTTTGCTGACAAATGATGCCTGCTTGGATATTATTCCTGCTTGTAACCAAAACAAACATCATTGGCGTAATTTTATTGGTAACTCTCGAGTTAAAGATATTCCTTCTTATCATGAGACCAAAATAAATTAATATTTGGCTACTTCTTTGCAAGTCATGAAATGATGCTTTTGGTGTAGAGCACTGTCACACCCATTAATGATAAGCATACCTTTTTTTTAACAGAATAAACGAAAATGGAATTTTCTTATTTGATTTCATCTTCAAAATATTTAACTCAACCATTTCAGGCGAAGGATTTGTTTCAAAATTAATTTCTTCAACGAATTAAGAAAAATCATTTGATTTTGTTTTTTTTCCGTTTTTTTGTACCTTTTAATACAAATTTTAGATTATCTCGAAGTTTTCTTTTTTTTAAAGATCTAACTATCCGTTTGATTATCACTCATAAATTATGAAAAGCCTTATTATATTCCGAAAAAGCTGGACAAATAAATTCAGGCAGGTTTTTTTTCCCTATATGGGCAGAATAGACGGATGAATAAATTTGATATGAAATAGATTTTATTACTCTAGTAATTACCTTTACTTATGAATAAATTTTGAAATGAAGGAAGCATTAAACAACTCGGTGATATATTATTCCTATCGTTCGATAAAAGGTCTAAGCTAGATTATAAATACCTGTTATCAATGAACATATATGATATTATCATTTTGCACTTAACAAATTTGTAAATTTTCTATTTTGTTGAGTAAGTTTGTTTCTGTATAACAACTAGTTAAAATAAACAGTACTATACTGACATAATATGTATATATATATATATATACAAAGGAGGATTGAGTAGTTGAGTAACAATAACAGTTCTACAATTTAGATTTTGGGATGATTGGTCTCCTCGACCAATCTACTTATCATGTCACATTATTCGTTCCATACTTGTGCTTGCCCCCTCTCTTAACGCGATGATAATTTTAATAATTTGCTGTAGCAACGGCAGCAACTATTAGGTATAGGACAAAAGAAGGGAAAGGGAGGGTTTAGATGAAAGTAAAGCTACCCTTTTCAATTATACAATTATATTGAATTCAACGAATTGAATTGAACAAAAATTTATTTATCATCAATCAAATGGATACTTTTATACTGCAATCATTGATTGTTGCTTAAAATTTAAATTTTTCGTTAATAATCGTCATACTTTGATTATCTTGACTGCCATACTTCAGTTCACGGTCGTTGTCTCCATTTCTACTATCGTTAGAAGCATGATTAAATTAATTTCACTCCATAAGATATACCTAACTGAACTCTGACCTTCTGAATCCGCTTCTTTTCTCGTGCTGCTTAGCTAGCTACTGAAAGAATATTTAAATCTTTATTTCAATATTTCCGATTCCCAAGGGTCAGCGAAAATTCAAATGGAAATTCCCGATATCTGAGAGTTAATTACGAAGAAGCTTTTGTTTTATTAGCAAAATTACTGTCACCACTTATTTGATTATGCTTGCGATGTTGTCTGTTTTTTTGTTACCGGCCATTGTTAAATTATATTGAATTCAATACAAATTTTACTGTAAATTTATCAAATTATTATTATTACTACAGAAAAATTGGAAAGATATCAACTGTGCTGTCGTTAAGGAGCTGATAACTGCTCATCGTTATCACTATAATTACTGTAATTAGCATTCATTTCATGCCATTTTCATAGAAATTTTGTTTTTTAATTTCCACTTCGTTGAATTTCATTTGGCTATATTTGGCGAGAGGCAAACAGTTTTCAAATTATTTCAACGCTGAAATAATTATGATTGAAAGAGGTTTTCAAATGCACATGCGACACAATATTGTCGGCATTGTCACTGTAAAATTTCCACTCAGAATTCCTCTTTTTTTCAAACTCAAATTTTAGTTAGAATTAAATTTCTGGTTGATGCGTTCAATACTTGTAATTTATTCAACTACATGTAATTCTGTTCTTCTCTTCTCTTTCTCTCCTCTCTTTTTGCCATCCTTTAATTGATGTATCAAATTGAGACAAGTATTAAATTGAAAGGCATGAGTATCGTTTGACATTTCACATTTGAGATATGCCTTTGCATGTTCTTCTATAATGCTCCTCCTTTTGTAGTTCTTTTAATTTGCCAGTGTTAGCACTCGATTTAATCGAACCATTCCGTGTTCTGCTAGTTCCTGATACGATTATTGAATCAATAATTGTCCTTTGATTGATTGATTAAATGATGCCAGCAATTAAAAGATCGGGAATATGGAATATTGCTACATTTTTGAAGGAGTGAAGTGAGAGAAATTATTCGTTTGATCATATGAAAGTAGAAATTGAGGAAAGAGAAGGTCGAAGTTGAGATTTTTATGCTTTTCCATTTGTTAAATCTGATGAAAAGAGGCTTGATTTGTTTGTTTAGTAACAATTCTAACTTCAAATAGGCATCGTTGGGTGTGTAAATTCAACAGTCATCAGGAGAATTATTGGTCATGACATGACATACTAATAATGAGTTCAAATGGATTCACTCATTTCTTTCCCTCTCTCTCTCTCTCTCTCTCTCTCTCTCTCTCTCTCTCTCTCTCTCTCTCTCTCTCTCTCTCTGTCTGTTTGTCAATCTATTGTTAACGCTGTTCATTATTGTGCTTTTTAGATTAAAACATTTGAAGGGAATATAAGATGAAATAAAAGTATAAATTAAGTTTCAATGAGTGAAATTTCACCATGGACGGTTGTATGAAATCGATCATTTAATACTCAAAAAATTATTTTGAATAATTTTTGTTGAAAAAAAGGAGAATGAAGGGGAAGGGAAATCTAAAATGATTATATTAATTTCATCCAAATGAATGTTAGTGTGATTTCCGCTCGCTATAATAAATTTTTTCCCCTTTTTCCTCCACCTCTTTCTACCTATCTCCATTTGCACCCATTCCCCATTAATGTTTCTCTAATCTCATCGAGGATTTTCCTTCTTTTTAAAATGATTTCATTTTTATGGTTGCTTATCGAATTTGAAACGCTTATATTAATTGATGGCAATAATAATAACAACAAGTATAATAATATAACAATAATGATAGCAATAATTAATAATTAACAATAGTAATAATAATCATAGTATTAGTAACAACAATAATAACATAATGACGATAATTAATATTAATAATAGGGATAATAGTAAATAATAATTAATAATAATAATAACGATAATAATAACGATAATAATAACAATAATAATAACGGTAATAATAACGATAATAATAAAAATAATCACGATAATAATCACTAAAATAATCACGATAATAATCACGAAAATAATCACGATAATAATCACGATAATAATAGCGATAATAATAATGATAATAATATCATGGGTGATTTGTCTGACTTCTAACGTAAATTGTTGCAAGAGTTTGATGGACAAAAAGAAAGAGAAATCTGTCTTCTTAGCTGGTAATGACAGAAGTGATTAAAACATTTTTTTTGTAAATATCTTTAGTTAGGCTTACTTCAGCAATGTTCATATTCTTAAAACTCGTTTAATTACTTAGTTTTTTTTTAAAATTTGATTCTTTTGATTACTTATATGATAGTTAGTAAGTGCCTAAAGCTTATAAGCTTAATGATAGCAATAGCAGTAGCACTCATATGATAGCTAATAGCGCTAGCGAATATCGATATACTTGTCCTCTCTTTCCGTCTTCCTTTTTTTCTTTTCTTTTTTCTCGTAAAGTGTTCGGTTTTTTTGGTATGAAAGTATGCCCGAGCCCAAAAGTCACACCAAAGTCATTAGATCTTAAATGAATCGATCATTGGTGCATGAAATAATAGTAAGCAAAATTTTATGTATAATGACAAAAGCTCATTTAGATTTAACTAAAGCAAATGAATCTGAAATTTTTCTTTTTCTAATAATTTACTTTTTTCCTTGGTCTTAGCCGAAGGAAATCTGATTACTATTTGGTCACTTGTCCAGAAACAAGAAAGTCTTGAATTCTCCCTGCTTGCGTTAGCTTATCTTTACTTAGCTCACTTAACTGTTAGACGATTCAAAGTTTAAGGCTTTTCGAAGTGCGATTATTTGCATCTGCCTCAAGTCATCATTCTGAAGGCTGTAATGCTTTTTCTCCCTCCTCTTCCTAACATCACCGATAATACTCTCTCTCCATTTAACTAAACTCATCAGTCTTGCGTCTTTTTTTTTAATTTCTAAATTTTCTTCAAGGACTTCTCTCGCTGTTCAATCTTTCTCCTTCATTGCCCCTCTCTTTCTCTTTCCCCTCTCTCATTCCTCTTTTCATCTTCTACTCTCTTCATTTCTTTTTTTGGCATGTTATGGGTAACGGATGTGCGCAGAAAATTTACATTTTGCCAATTAGTTGAGAGACATGAAGCTGCCAGAAATCTTCCCTTTTGACTTTTCCCAAATGACATGAAATGAAGCACAGTGCAAAAAAGGAAGGAATTTCTCTTGAAAGAAAAGCACTTCCCTATCCTTTTTCTCTTCCTCTTCATTTTTAGCACTTCAATTGGTGAGAACGACCCTCCACACATCCGTCTCATCCCATATATGAAAGAGAGAGAGAGAGAGGGAGAGAAAATACTCCCTCTCATTCATTGACATACACATACAAATGTTTGAAAATTCCGATTTGCAGTGCCTTTTTTCCGGGATTTCCCTTCATTTTGATGAAATGGTTCGAGTCTTTACGAAAATGTTGGAACACTTTGCTACCATTTCTATTCACCCCCTCCTCTCCTCTTCCCTTCCAAAAAAACAAAGGAAAAAGTTGCTTAAAGGCAGCACAATACTTTGCTAATCTCACTTATTCTTGGCTTCATTTATCCCTCAATCCTTCTCCCTCTCTCCCCCTTTCTCTTTCATGTATTCATCTCATTATAGAATATTTCATTACTGTTTCTACTATCTTCATGTTACATATTTTTTAAAAACATTTCACAGACGTAAGCATAATTTGTCACGTGAAATGCTAAAGGAAAATATGATGAAAACAGAGAGTTAATATTTCTTGCACTTTCGACATTTTTTACAGTGCCACATGCAATCTTACCTTAGATATTATGTGATATTGCATGCACAGCATTGCATCCTGCAAACATCGCAACGATACACTGAGAAGTGCTCCCTTGCAACTATCGTGCAAATCACTTTAATTTTTAGAATTATATGCAATAATTTTTTCATAATATGCAAACTTTATTGCATGATTTGCAAGTTTTTGCACAGTGCATGCTATAAAGTTTGTATTGCTTGAAATTTTTATTTCTTTTAGCTTAAAACGATTTATTCTATTATGAATCCATATGCTGTTTCCTGCGTCAGACATGATAATAACTAAAGCTGTAAAAGACTGAGACAGTAAAGGATACCGACGGAGTTATGGTCACGAATAATTAGTTAATGACGTCAAACCGACTAATTCCCTTTTGTTGGCAATTAATTCTGTAAAATAATTAATTGACACCATCAAAAGATGCTAAAAATGCTTTGCCTTTTTTAGTATATGTAAATTATTAGCATGTCATTATTTTCCCTGAAGTGACATATCAAATTGGAATAAGAAATGGACAGTAATATTCATACAATTTTTCGTACAAAACATTGCTGCGCAAAAATAATGTATATTTTATTTGTTGCTTATGAGAGTTTAGATTGTAAAAGCAGTGGAGACGATTGTTATATTATGAAATCAGTTTACCACGTCTTTCCATCTACAATTTTTTTTTAATTTTATTTTTCATAATGTGTCATTAGTATTGCTATCATAAAAAGCTGACGGAATCTATCTTTTTAATCAAACCAAATATTTTAGGTTTAGTGTCACTTGCTTGGATGTTTAGTGTCATAAATTGATATTAATTATGTTAGAAAGAAGCAAAGCAAACTATTAAAAAATGAGATGAAAATACAAATAATGAACTGAAAGAGAACAACAAAAGAAAAGATTACCAGTATTAACACCTATTACCTATATACCGTACCAATTTCAAACTTGATATCTTTTATTTTCAAAATGTAAATCTTTATATTTTAACTTCTGGTTTTAGTTCATCATTCAAGCAAGTGGTATTGAAGAAAATTTTTTTTCGCTAGATTCGGAAATTTGCTATCTTATAATAACAATAATATTAATCACAAACAACAATTAATTATCATTTATGCAGTTATGATCTCTCCATTCCCACTATCATCCTTTTGAATATTATCGATGCATATCATCAACGAGACTTTTTCATTGATATTCGTTAGCTTTTCCCAGAACTATTCATTTCACCACATTTTCCGTTCTCCTCAATACTCCCACTCTCTCATCATTCGTTATCACAAAGCTTTCCTTTTAACCTTTCTTTTTTCTCTCCTTTTTCTGTCCCATTTTTTTCCTAGTCACTTTTTCTGAATTTTCTTGGGATTCACTTGCCTTGATCGTCTCAACAGATGCTTCTCACATAAACTTACTTTATTAGTCAAAACATACTTTTTTTTTTCATTTAATATCCCAAAATAGCTTACCGTAATGAATCCATTAAAAGAATTTAGAGAAAAATATTCGAGAGATTGCTCGGATGGATAATTGTGGCTTAGAATTTGAAATAAAAATATGTAAAATAAGTTTAGGTAAGCTAATATGCCACTGATATAATTTAAAAACAACATCAACGTTAGCCAAATTATGTATATTTTTTTCAGGAACACTGGAAGAGGATGAAATTAAGGAGTGCGCAGGAGAAAATTTTAATATGAATGAAGCGGCATATTGCTGTCTGCACTGCAACTTCATTGCCAGTAAGTTTTCTTCTATGAAATTAATTGTAGGAAATTTAGCTTTTGCTAACTTTCTGGTTGTCGCTTTTTCATATGGTTAGTTTCCTTCAATTATGGACAACAGTTATTGTTCTTATTAAATTTACTTAATCAATTATTGAATCTTAGTTAATAAAACAAAATAATATATTCTGAATTACTGCAGGTCATAATTTAGAAATATTTAGCAGATATTGCTTCTTATTTTTTTCTTCTTATTTCTTTTTTTGCTTCTTATTTTCCACAGCCAAAAGGAATATATCTATCTGATGAGATGATCAAGAAGAAAATCTTAATTCAATTCAATTAAATCTTGCTCAAGTTTCATTCTCGAATTTAAAATATTTACGTTTTTCAACTTGCATAGAGGAATATTTCAAGTATAGAAATGAAAAAGCCAATAAATAACGGTTGAGCTTTCCTTTTTTGCCACAATGACTTATCATCAAAGGGACAAAGTACAACTGATAAGAAAATGACTAATCACTCCTGTTGCATAATAAAGTGTTGTTAGTTTCCTGTTTACTCATTTCCTCTTTAGTGGAATTTTGAAATTACATATTTTTATGTCATTTGCTTAGAAATGTTTCCATTTCCGATTGTACTTCTCTTCTAAAATTTTATGGATGGAAAAGACTTAACTGATTTACAGGTATGTGATTTACTAGAATTAATCAGTTACTGCAATACAATCTCGTGTTTTCTTAATTTGTAATAGTTTACTTTTGATGGTCTGTTCAAAATATTTAAGACTTTCTGGAACGAAGGTTGGCAATACTTTATTTTAAATATGTTAAATTACAATGCGTTAAGATTTATTGACAGTGTTTTCTCTTACAAATAAAGTATCACTTAACTGTAACAAAAAAATGAAACAAATGTCAGTTAAATTTAAAAATTATTAAGTTAAAATAATATCGAAATATTGAATGAATGCTTTAAATTACAAAGAATTAAATCGCTTTATGAAAAATAATATTTCCTGCAGCTAAAACAAAAAAAAATGTATCGTTTTAGACGATGCTACTCCGTGAAACATTTTATAAAAAGCGTATTTGTCACATTATACTGAGAAGAGTGAAAAGTTTCAATTAATATATAAGCAGTACCTTTTCTTCTCCTGCTCTTAAATAGCATTTCATTGAACTTTTGAGAAATTTCACTCAGGCATTTCAAAATATTCCGATCAATTGAATCATTCATCCCGTTGTTTTTTTCACTGATAGTAATTGATGTTAGACATACTTATATGTATGCCTCACGGAAAATAGTCCTAAAGAAAACCATCGATTTATGCATGTTTTTATTTCAAGTAAAAGAATTATCAATGCTATTATTAAAATGGAGGAGAATATAAACACTTCTTTCATTAACTTGATTAAATATATTCGAAATGAGTTCAAATCATGTGTTACATCAACCTTTTGTATGACTCTAATTTATCAAAAATTTTGGAAATTTAAATTTAAATTTGTTTTGAAAAAATCAGGAAATTAGAGTTTTTGACATTTCTCCATCATCATTTCCATATGAAACTTCTATGGTTATGTTGCATAATATTTTCGGAGACATTTACTAATTACAAGTTAAAAAACCAATAAAAGTCTTTAATTATTAACATGTTTTTTCCCATGTTTTCATCTTTCAGATGATAAGAAATCAATGTATTAATTTTTATTGAATGCATTGACAAAGGCGAAATGTAATGATAATTCTCTTAGAATGTAGGATTAAGAAAGTAGCGCCACAATTGTCTCAATCACTGATGAGGTGCTCGTTCCAGATGCAATTCTGAAGTTACTGTAGTTTGCTTCTTATGTGCTTCACTACTATCGCACTATAAGAATAAAATTTTGATCATTTCTCAAATACAAGCTATTGATAAGAGATGAAACATTAGGTCGTCTTTTATCTAGAGCTATCTTAAAACTAAATGCTTTACGATATATTCGAATTCATTTCTTGCAGTAAATCAGTAAAGTAGTAAAGCATTTAAATTGCACGTAATGAATTATTGCGAGAGCATTTTGCTTCCTTTCAAATTCGACTGCCATTGCTGTTGTTGATAACTGATAACTGATGATGATGATGATATCACAGATAAATTTGAAATGAGAAATTCAAAAAGATTTTGCTTGTACAAAAGTTTTTCAATTATTATTAAAGAATAAGTTTTGATTTTTATTGCTTATTCTCTCACTTTACTAAATTTTTATCAACACATTCTCATCATCATAAGGTGTTTTTTTCGGAAATAGATATTCTGGATAAGTTTTTTTTGTCTTCACATTTTGCACAGTTATTTAGACGGTAGAAAAATGAAGAATGAGTTCTCGAACAGTTGTTTGGATTAAAATGGGAATACGGTAGCTATTATGAATTTAGTAAAGAAGATTCAGTTGATTAGTATTTTAGTATTCCAGAAAAATATTATTCTATTTTTGATTTTCTTCCGAATGAATAAATGAATGGAAGATGGTATATTGGAAAGAGGACAAAGTATTTGAATTGTTTTGTCTAACTGAAGAAGTCTCTGATTTCATATCTATTTTTTTCATTTCTTTTTTTTCATATGATTACAAAACGAATCTGTGCCTTTAACATCAGCATTATTTAATGTGAGAAAAGAATGTCTTCCAGGCCTTCATCATCCATGGAATGTCAATGAAGAGAAGCATCTTTTCTTCCTTTTTTCAAAAAAAAAAGCTTGAGAACTGTGATTTTGTTGCCTATATGTATCATTATTGTACCTACAATTATCCCTTTCTCCTCCTCTTCCCATTCATTCTTTTCTGTATTATGTTAATTGTTGAAAAATAATAGATTACATACGGCGATTAAGTGCTTGCTTGGCCTATGAAGTAACATCAGCGTCATTCAACTCCATCATCAATCGCATAATGTTAATGCCTTTCTTTTGTTATGGTTTGAATATGAAACCTTACGGGAAATAATATTTCACAAGCATTTGAAAAAATAAAAGTATTTTTTATTCTTCAAAAATATGATAAAGAAAATAAAATAATACAAAAAAAGAAGAAAAAAGAGAAGTTGTAATTTCAAAGGACTTCTGAAACAAAAAAGATGTGAGTAAAGTTTAGCCAAAGTGATCATCAAGAAAATATAGAGAACCAGTGATATCAAATTTAGTGATAGAAATCAAACTTCTCTAATTACAATCTTTCAAGCTACACTTTTCTTTCTTTCTTTTTTTCCGCTCTTTAATACTTTATCCTTTTGTTAACTCTGCATAAAATGTTTTAATCTTTAATTAAATACATTGTTTGTTACATGAGAGGCGAGATTGATAGAAGTAAAGAAAAAAGGAATGAGAGGAAGTAATATGATTATAATTTTTCACTCTTATGAAATTTTTATGATGCCGTAACAAACTTTTGCCTTTTCAAATTACTCTTTTTTTCGCGCTAAATTTCACGATTACAGTTTACTAAGTTTTAAGTTTCGAATGGTTGTTTTTTTGTTTGAAGACAAGTACATATAAGTTGTTATTTTAATCTGATTCATAGGAAACAGTACATCATCTCGATTCTCATTTCTTTTCTATGGCTGCAATGTGAGTGGATTTAATTCTCGAGAGAATGCATTAAGTCATCCTTCCCGACTACTTCACTGACCAACGAATAGCAATAATATCATTTTGCTATACCTGGAGTTTCCAAATATATGCTTTGTTTCATTTCTCACAATGGCTTACTTATCTATAATTAGATTTTGTTAATTTTCCTCAATTTAAAAAAAACAAACATTTCCTTCTAGTATAAGAGGCAAGAAATCGTTGTGAAAGTATCTTTGAAATCTTTTATGGATACATACTCTTAAAGGATAGAATTATCGTTTAGCTTTTAACTTTTCAAGCTTTCAAAGCTTCTTTGTAGCATTCAATTGTAGTACCAAAAAAAGAAAGAACTTTTTGTCCGTCAAATAAAATTGTTCTGTAAGCAAATGGATAATTGAAGGTTTTATAAAATATTGCGGCTATTTTAAAAGGAATTTTGTTTCTGTATTATCATTAAAAAATAGTACAGGGCTGATATCAAGATCACAAAAGCAAAAGAGACGGTGGTTCGCAGCTTTTTTTAATTGAAAAATCTCAAAAAGCTTCTTACCCCGTCATAGCGGCAACTTCTAGCGACTTTTTGATGTAGCCGATAAGCTACCATTCTTCATAAAAAGTCATCAAAAAAAGAAAACGAGAAGCCGTTTCGCTCTGCTCGATATATTTAGACTGCGTGGAGACATCCAAAAGCATATCAACTAATTTTCCCATCAGCAATGTATTAAAAAGGTATCGAATGGTTGAGCGGTTGATAACATAAGAAGTTCATCCTTAGCAACAGATGTTTGTCTTATGTAAAATAGCCAATGTAATGGAAAGCTGTAAATTTAGGTGTCTAAATTCATGACAATGTGATATTTTCAAGTAGTAATAATTTTGAGCACCGTAATTTCAAACAATTAACAGTGAATCGTTTTATTTCTTCATGCACTGTCATCAGATAAATGACAGCTACTGAATCTCTCTCCAGTGAATATTAGAAGTTTTAGTCCGAAGGATAGGTATATAAATTGATACTATTCGGTTCAGTGGGCAAAACCACCACCAATCTGAACCATTCATTCAATTTATTTATTTCGCTTCATATTGCCCAAAACCACTTTGCATTGATTGAATAAATACACGGAGAGAGGCGTAGCAGCAACGACTAACACCACCACATGGGGGACCATATCATCTCCTTTGTATAATATATAAACTCATCATATTTTTCGATAAATTGCTTCACCATCCGATAGCATTCATCTTAATGTCCCTTTGAGCTCTATCATTCATTAATATTCTTTCAAATATTTTAATACAATTACACCAATCATTCTTACCGAAATCAATTAACGTTTACTTCATTTCTTCTATCGGATTTGAAAATCAAAATAGTTCTTTTTAAAGTCATATTTAAGAAAGAAATAGAGAATACAAATTTGAAGCAATAGCTAAGATTATTTTTTTTACTGAAAAGATTTGAACATTTCCATCATTTTATCTATCAGTTAATAGAAAAAAAATTCTTTTTTAACAATAAAAGATAATATGAATGGTTACTATCTTAATTCATTCTTCTCATTTACATTTCATTTTACAATAATTTCTTAAAGTTCCTATTTTTGATGAAATCATTACAACAGTGTTGAAAAGCAAATTCTTTTTGTTTTTTTTTTCAGAAAAATATTGTTCTGAAAAGATGAAAATAATGTAAATTCATTTCAAAGTATTCCTGAAATTACAGAAATGCTATTCCTGATAGATTAATTTTCTATCCACCACCGTCTCTCAATCTTTTAGTTATTAAGAAAGAAATGAGAAAATGGAACGAGAAAGAATTTATGTTCTTAAATAGCTGATATCATTGGATCAGGTGTGCCATATAGCAGATAAGGCTGACTAGGAGAAAGTATCGGAAAAAGGTATCAATGCTTTAAGAAAAAAAAAATTTAACTATTTGAGGCGCTTTTTTCGCTTGGTTTCAGTTTAGAAAATGCTTCGTTAATCGTCATGATCGACGTCTATTCTGATTTCAATTCCTCACACTTTCTTCTACTATCTTCGAGATTCTCTTTTCGCATTCCATTTCTTTAATTTCTTCCTCTTTCCTATACTTTTCTTTTTATTTTTAATTTTTTTGATGGCTGCCCTTTATTCAAAAAAATCCCAAATATATTAAGCAATTCTTAGCCTACCTTTTTTATTCAATTCAAACTTCACTAAAATTTCTAAACTGCGAACGGACTGGTTCGAGAATACGGTAAAATGTTTCGATAGTTTTCAAAATAATTTGAGTAACAGTATGAAATAACTGACTATCCAATTTTATTTCTAACAAAACCTTTTTTCTGGAATTTGTAACATATTTAATACTTGAATGATTGATAGAAATGATCATGTTATTTGATTAGTTGTAAAAAAAAATTCTCTTCAGACCCATATTAAATATAAAAGAATAATAGCTAATTTATATCGCAGTATTTTCCCAGAGATTTATGTGTCGAAATTTTTGAAATTTTAAATGGTTTGTATTTTAAATATGAATTATTAAATATTGATGAAAATTATTTTGCTGACTCTTTGAAGTTGTCATTTTTTATTTGAAAAAAATGACGGAATAGATTGGAGTAATGGTATTATTTCAGAAACGAAAACAGAATTTAGTGAGCACAAAAGAGCGGTGCATACAACGAAGACCGATGGTGAGCGAGCCGCAATGGCTGAACTGTGTCCTCTGTGTCCATGCAAATGTATCGAATTACGTACACATCTTGCTGAGGTATCTTCCCTTCCTTCTCTTTCACTAATAATGCTAGTGAACGAGTTTCACCTTTGCTCTCTTTAAATTATTCCTCTCGTGTCACTAATCCTAAAATCTCTCAAATTAGTTCATCATATGACACTACTATGCCGGAATAATCTCAACATATACCTATTGATACATAAATTTAGTATCACTTCCAAGAATGAAGTTTTTCAGTTACATAGATTTATTGTTAGGGATAATAATAAATATTAATAAACAACAATAATAAGTAATAACAGTGAATAATAATAAACAATAATAATAGTAAATAGTAATATATTATCACTCAAAGCCTATCAAATTTTTATTTTTGCAAATTATAAGTTAGGAGGGAGGAATAGAAAAGTTAAGTTATGTACATCTTCTGTACTTGAATTTTTTTAAAATATCTTTGTTTAACTTACACAAAAACTCGTGTCTTAATCTTTTAGGATGGTAAGAAAAATGATAAGAAAATTGAAAAAGTAAATGTTAGATTCTGATCTCAAGGAATTTTGCAAAAAGAATATTTAAAAGCTGTTAACAAATATTTAGAAAATAATGTACAACGTATGTATGAACTACATCATATTCTTCATTTTTCCAGCCTATCATTTTCAATAACTTCAAAAATAGTGGCCATGACAGTAACGCTGATGAAAAAAGAAAAAATTGCCCGTTTGAAAGTGCAACAACTACTTAGATTATTAGCAATCATTTGCCCGAAAAATTTTTTTTCACTGTTTAAAGCATTTATTGACTTTATTTCCCTTTTACTTGGTTGCTGATAATGTTAAGTGGTGCAGCTGGCGGTAGGCCTTCTTTCTTCATTTATTTCAAAATTTGTTTGGAATTCGGAAAAATAAAGATTTGTTGAAATATCTTTATTTATAATGAAATAATAAAGAGTAACGGATATCTCAATGATATTTAATTCATATTCAACTGAAAAAAAAAGATTTTATTCATCTGGCGACACCATTCTGTTTGCAAAAAGAATTCGTAAATGACGTTTTCAAACCGATATATTGAATATTATACGTTAGTTTCAGATATGACATTACTGCATTAAATTACATTAATTAAATACTTTGATGCTAAGAATAGAAACTAAAATGAAATCGGAATCAAAAAATGAAGTTTGATTACCTTTTTTCTAACAAAGTGCTAAAGAATTGTGGGAAGGAGTGTAGTTACATTTCCATAAAAGCTACTATTGCATCAATTTCGTCGTCTTTTCCATTAAGCTAATAAATAAGCCACGTGAGCAAAATTTCAATTTATGGAGGTAATTTGTTTGAACACTAAGAGGGCAAGCTCAAAAAACCTGATTTTGAACACTAATAAAATCATCCTTCACTAATATACCATCCGGCAATACGACAGCACTGCGAATCTTCGGCCATTTAATTTCTAATTATACAGCAAAATACTGCGACACTTCAACCCCATCAGCTGCATATTTTAATCTTTAAATCATCCTTATTGATTGTAAATTCTCTCAGATAATTTATTCACAGTTATGAAATTTGTAAAGGCTAACTAAAAGTACTTTCATTTTTAAAGCTTTGATTCTACAAATTTTAAATTGTATTATAATTTATTTGATTTCAGGAGCATAAGATAGCGGAAGAGGCAATTGAGCGGCTGCTGTTAAGTACTGCGTCATCGAGTCTGCTCAACGATTCAACATCTGATAAGAGGTAACCCTCTGAATCCTTCTCTCTTAAATCAATTCAGTTTTGTATTTTTATTTACGACAAATTAAAATAAGATATTATTACTGGAAAGCTAAAAGAGTACCTTAATAAATCTTTTATGCATATATTTTTTTCAAGTCATATTTTGATTATTGGATAATTATTCCCTATTTAAATGATAGAAATTCAATCAATTCATGATGATCCTGTAAAAAAATGCTAGCAAAAGTTCAGTAAATGAAAATAATTTCAATGATTTATATGGAGAATACATGGGCTCAATTATAATTATTGATCAGGTTTATGCATTTTCAATATATGAAAAAATTCAAAAATTTCAAAACGAACTACAAATACTGAAGAAAGTTGATGAAATTTTTGATGATTATCCTGTCATTCCCAATGTATTTTTTGTAATGGAACGACTAATATTGCTCGAGAGATTCATATCGTATTTTCAATATTCGTGCCAGCCGTAAGCATGTCTCTCCCATATTACTTCATTGTAAATCAATTCCATCTTTATCACTACAATGCTACAATGTTAGCATATTTACAAGCGATAACTCATATCTTTGAAAATTGATTTTTTTTCTTTGTACAATTTTAAGTCTCCTCTATATTGATTATGTGATTTAAAAAAAACACAAGCAAAGAAATATTAGTAATTTGCAATAAATTTGATGATTTATAAAATTTAAATTTTCTAGGGAAATAATAGTAGGAAAATTGCAAAATCCTACGGATAATATGTTTGAATATGCAACAATGTTTTAATATTATAAAAGTAACCTTCAATAATCTAATCAAAGGTATGCGCAGTAACTGAATGATAAGATAAATGAGAAAAGTTAGAAATTTAAAAAGTCATATATGCTTCCACCATTTAAAAAAGAACGACGGCAATTTTTGCTTGTCGCGAGGGAGCGCTCTTTTCATAAAATGCCTATTTCATTCATGACGTATTTTTTTGTAAGGGTGAAAAGCAGTAGCGGCGTTTTAGTATGGTTCGAAATTTCCCTGTTTTCTTTTTTTCACAGCCATTTTCCCAGCTAGCCGCATCATTTGATAGAAGCTGACGCTTGTACGCTTTTCCGTTTCCTCATCCCATCCATCCCCTACAGTTTTGCACTAATTTCCATAATTCCACAATTGTTTGTGTTGTAACAAGCAATGCGCTCGATTAAGATGGCACCTCTTCTCTTTCTCTTTTTTTTTCTTTTTTTTGTTCAAAGTTCCAATCTCATTTTTAACTTCATTTTTAATTTCTCTCAAATAAGCTATTCGTCTACAACAAAATGAAAGCTCTGTTTTACTGGTTCAATAAAATTAATCAATGCTGTTTAATTGAATTGATCTCAATGAATAGAATAAGTTTGAAGTGCTAAAATTATCCAATGATATCACGCATGTCATTGATAACGTGTTTTTTTTGATAAAGATCTTTTTTTTGAAGTACCTTATCGTGTATTATTATGCTGATATGTTACGGTAGTATTACAGCATGCTTTTGGCATCACCGTTATGTATTTATGATAGAAACATGTATTGTTTTCAAATTCTTTTACAAAAAAAATGTAATCAATGGCATACGTGATATTACATGATAATGACAGTGAGCTTAAAATTGAGGAATGATTGTTCAATTTCATACTTGAAAAAAAAGTAAATAACTCTTCGCTCATTTTTCCATTTCTATGAACTTATCATGTTCATTACGGAAATGACTTTCTTCGATAATTTTTAAATGCGGAAGATTATCTTGTTGATTTAGGCTTGGTCATAAGTTTTTTTTAGAAATTGAAGAAAAGCGTGCAAATTCTTAAAACATTTCATGAATTCCTTTTTTTTCATAATTCTTAAATTCAGAAGACAATCTTGCTTTCCTTCACAGATTTCTCTTTTTCGAATAGGATTTGAAGTGTAGAGTGCATGCAATTCTGCAGTAGCGCGTGTTCAACAGCAAGTTTTCAGTTATGCAAAAATGTTCCTAATAATAAACATTTCATAGCTCTTTCATAATTTTCAAAATGTCTCCTCTCTGCTTTCATTCAAAACTTTACAATGAAGCTAATAAATATGTATGAAATCCTGAATGATGCAAAGCATATTCCATACCGAATATTCTGATTTGACTAAATTTTCTAACGTCCAAAAAGATCGGATGTCTACAGATTATTAAATCGATTACTAATAATTATAAGGCCTATAAGACTTTTGATCGAGATTCTTTGTCTCAGTTTAGATTGTATGTATCTCCATTTTGATGTGACATAAAATTTTGCTAGCTTAAAATCTATTTTAGAAATTATATTCGTGTATAATTTTTGGAACACTAATTTTTTTTTTCAAAAATTGTTATTTGTTTGATAGGAAAGGACTATTTCCTCATGTGTCTGCAATGATTTCTCTAGCTAATTTAATTTCAAACTCGTAAAATTTCATTTTTAGAATACTTTCTGTTGCATTTCAAAAGAATAGTATGCAATAAAATGTCAGTGATATGAAATGATTTGCTTGAATTAAAATTCTTTAAATTTACAATAGCTCACCAAATTTAATAGTTGATAATGATCCAAAATTCAGCAAACCGGCATCGATGCAATAATTGTTATAAAAGATAGGGAGAAGAGAGGTTCAACATCACAGAGACGCTCCTCCTGCTTCCCCTCCCTCCCGTGGTTTTGGAGTTTAATTGGAATTGCTAATGAGAAAAGGAAAGCCGTTTATGTGGTTGGTGATGCTTCATACTTTTGATTTATTTATTGTATCATTTTGTAGTCAGCGTGTCTACTTCGAATGGCTCTCTTTCTGTCAGTCTGTCCGATCGTTTAACAATTTGTTAATTTATTTCTACAGTTTTTTAAATTCATTTATAAGCAAATGAAAAAGTAAAATTTTTGTAAATTTATTGCACACTGCTATGGTAATGGAAATTGTTTATGGTTGTTAGTTTACGTTTGTTAGGTAAGCATCTGAAAGTTGTTTATGAATTTCACTCAGTTGTCCAATCCGGTTAGCTATATATCTATCATTTCAGTAATGTCTTTATTGTTGTCCTAATTATTATCGGTTATCATTATCATAACCAAATATAAACATATGGAAAGTATAGTAAAGTATTCTGATCTTAGTTCAGAAGCCAATAGTTGATGAAAAATAACAATTATTTATTTTCCTTACCGTCATCATCATCATTATAATTATGATTGCTGTTGTCATTAGCATTGTCATGTTGTTATTTATAATTTTCCGTTATGAATATCCATTCAAATTTACAGTTCGAAAAAGAAAACGGATCGACAAATATACCGTTATCACTGCTCGCAGTGTTCGTTGGCATTTCGTAGCGAACAACGTCTTGCCAGTCACACTTTGCACCACACATTCCGGTCCAGTACTCGTTGCACCAAATGTGATCAAAGTTTTCGTTCTCATGAATTACTGAAAAGGCATAATGCTCAGGAACACACTAACGGTCAATTTTTTAAATCTTTTTGAAATCATTTCACTATTTATTTGAAGTTTTTCCCTAAACTACTACTTTGGAAGGTAAATTTTTTCAGTGAATTTCTGAAAGCTGTTGGATGAATTGAATGCATAAGATTATATTCATCATAGCGGGAATCTTTACAATATTACTGTTATAGGAATTGCATAATAGAAATTTTATAATTTAATTAGTATATGCTTTCCTACTGTCATTGATCCAACAGTACAAGCTGTAATTTGAATAACTTAAAACATTTCTATTAAAAGTTGTTTTTCAGGTAAAACTTATAATTCACCGACTACAAGCTCTTACCATTCTCAATCAATTGAAGCAACAGCGATCGATGATAAAATGGAAACCAATCATGTTGATTCTTTGAGGTTACTTCATTAATTCAATTTATATTAATGTTAATTAACCCAATTTCAAATTTTATATCAGTGTGAAATTTTTTAAACTATTTTTTGAAAAAAGGAGATTTCGAGAAGTGTATCATTTTGACAACTTATGTTCAAAAATCATGTCATCTTTGTAATATTCGCTTGATGCATATTATTTATAATTAACAACGAATTAATGAACTGATTGACCTGAATTTGATTAAATCGAAGGAATTAATAGAGACATGAATTATACTTTCAGATCTTTCAAGTGTGAATTGTGCAAGGAGAATTTTGAACAAAAGCATCAGTTACTGATGCATTATAATTCAATAGCACACCTTCATAAAGCTAAGAAAATGCTCGAGGAACAATCATGCAACTTTCAACCTAGTGCACAAGTTAGAATTTTCATTTCCATTTATTTCTTTTTCTGTTTTAATTTCTGCTCTCATCAATTCGCTTTGTGGAGATGGTGAAATTAATTTAATAACAAATTCTGAACGATTTCAAAACTTTCAGATTATGGCAGCATTACAAGCCTCGACAAGTTCTCAGTCGTTACAGGGAGGCTCAAAACCTTTCAAATGTAATCTATGCAAATTGGGTTATGGACAGGGTTCTACTTTAGATATACATATAAGGTATTCGAAATTGCTGCACTAATATTCAAATGTATTTGCTGGGACTATTTCACTTTACTATTTCATGATTGTTACTTTATTTATAATTTTGCATTAATCATCTCAGAATGGAATTTTTGCTTACAACTGATCATGATTTCTTTCATATAACATCTCAAAATTTAGGATTGCCGTTTTTTAATAGATAAAATTATTGACATTTTTTTAAAATTATACATAATGATAATTTCTCGGATTAAGAAATCTTGATATTCTGCTCTTCTAATCTAACGACAGATTATATTTACTCAGATCGCAAGCGCTCCTATTAAATATCAGCAATAATTGGATAACAGTGTAGTAGCGGTGATTTAACTATGATAATTTGATGGGCTTTGAACTTTTCAGATCTGTTGCACATCAATCTCGTTTGACGAAAATAGCCGAACTCCTGGCGCAAGGTGAAATTGATGGTTGCAAATCGATCGTAGAGCAACCGGGTGGTCCAACACAAACGGTTTTAGCTGAATTAGCTACCAAACATGATCCTACCAATGATCCGTTACAGGTATATTCCTTTTCTTTCAGTTAAAAATCACCTAATAATTTATCATCAAGTTTTCGTATTAATTTAATATTATTGGTTCTTTAATATTTTTTACAAAATATATACCTTGAAAAAAATGTTTTATTGGCATAAGTATGTTTCTAAATTGCTTCCTCTGCCATTTCATCGTTTTAATAATAGCAAATTTGTAATACCCAATTGATCGAACTATATTTCCATGACCATTTCTAGAAGCTTTTTATTTGCAAGAATTTTTCTTATTCCCATCTTATATCTTTTTATGCTACTATACATTTATCGCATTTCTTATCCAATTTCGCACTATCTCATATCTCGTATAGTTACAACATTTGAGATTATTACAAAAGAAAAGAGACAATGCAGTACTGTAATAAATTATTGTTGATAGCAGCATATTACAATCTTCAAGAACAATTCGTCATAAAATCTCAAGAATTAATCGATGATGTCATATTTCAACATACATTTCTGAAAGCTTACACAATATATTTTTAACAATTATAATGATACTGCAGTAAGGATGGTGTTTTTAAAGGAGAATTATGATAATTTGTTAAATTTTTTTTTGATCTGAATTAATCGCTGAATTTATTGTTGTATCTTTTGCTCATTACATTCTCTCATTTTTCTTCTCCTCTCACAGTTTTCAACAGTTTGATTAAATGAATTTTTTGAGGCATGTGGTGATGAAAGCTATGGTCCTTTCACATTGATTTTTGACCCATTTTTTCTTAGATATTTTCTTTCAACCATACCATGCCATATATATGGTATGGTATGGTTGAACAGTTTTAATCTTAAACTTCAAGTATTCCCCTATGCATTATTAAATTTCACCATAATGAAACATATCATATGAAAATGAATTCCTAACTATGCAATTTTTAAATGTAATTGACTGTACATGCATGCTTCCTATGAGCTATATATGACGCATTGCGGAAAGTTTGATAATCTTTTAATGCTATCATGAACTCACCACTATTCTCGCCCACTCTTGATCCGATCCGGAACGACTCTTTTTCTGATCCTTTGGAATTGAGTTAAGTATTATTTATCAGATCATCAATTGACGGATTTCTTATATTTTTTCCGGTGATATGCCATTGGATTGGTAGTTATTGATGAAGTTCCATCGGACAAATATACTTTATTCCCTTCCATTGGACTATGAGGAATTTCTGACAGCTCACAATCGGTTTCATTTCATTGCTTTTTCTCTTTCTTCCTATCCGCAATTGCATTTTCTCTGTATTATTTCAAACTTTCATCCTCTATCATCCTCACTATCTTTTGTATTACTAATCTTACATCTCTTTGTAACGCATTTATTTCTTCATGAATGTTTCCTTGACCTCTCTCTCTCTCTTTCCTTCATATCTTCCGTTTCACCCTCTCGTGGGCATTAACCATCAGAATAATTACCGTATAATCTAATGGATAAATGATAAATGATGTGTGAGTATTGAAAAGAGTACAGACATGTGTGGTTGCAGTGATTCGATCAGTTTGTCGTATCTCTGCCAATGCAAGTTTTAACGTTGTCTGTGCCAATTTTTGGATTTGGTCCTTTAAAGATATGGAAGAAATTTCAAGAGACTTAAAAAAAGTTGACAAAATTTTGGCTATTTATTAACAAAAAGCCAATATCAGAGTCATCTCATTCTTTTCCTACACTCTCTTTCCCTCCCTTTTTCTCTGTCTCTCTTTCTCTCTCCCCGTTACATTTCATAGCTTCATGACAAAACCAACATTATTAAAACTTTAATTTGAAAAAGCTAAGACTCAAAAGATTGAAAGCTTAAAATTTCTTGTTTTACCAACGATATTTCAAAGCGCACAACAATATTTTCGCTCCATAATAATACTCTTTTTCTAATAATATTTATAAAATTTTTAAATATCACAAATATTCGATCAAATAAATTTTCATATTAATATTCATTGCTTCTGATGATGTATTAAATGATAACAAAAAAGTGGACCTGAAGTATTCCTTATTGATCGCAAGCCGAACAATGCGGTATAAGAAGTCGATTTTACTTTGTCCTTTCCGTTCTTTTCACTTATTTTAGTTTCATTTTAAAATAAATCTCGCACAAAGTGAAGCGTTTCGAAATTTGTTTCAATTATAGCATTATTTGAAATAAACTAAATTTGTTATTGACAACAAATTCTAGCATGATAGCCTTTATTAATATTCTAACCTCTATTAGAATAAGATGTATAAAAAATCCTTTTGTCAGAAATACTAAAATTCGAAAAAAATTGTTTATTAACTTAAAGAATTCACAGTTTCAGAATGGGCTGGAGCAACAGCAGCAGTCAGCTTTAGCAATGATCAACATGTTGAACATGGCGCAGCTTCTCTCGATAGCATCCGCTGGTCAGACTGCTCTGCCGAATGATGTCCCAGCAGCGACGGCTTCTCAAGCTCAGACTGCATTAGCAAGTTTAGCTGCTGGATTTCCACCCATCATTTCGCCATTTGGAACATTGAGTTAGTTATTTAAACTTTCTTGTATAAAGTGCTTAAAACCGATAGCTGATTATTACCTTTGAATTGAAAATGATTTCATTTTTTAATTCCATATATTCCACTTTGCTGATTTCCTTTTTTTAATTATTAAATGGTGAAAATCCCGAGATACTACATCTTCAGTTACATACTTCTCTTTTTCGTAGGTTTTCTTTGACTTCCTTGTCATATGATATGAAAACCTGTCAATGAATAAATATGCATGCAACAATGTTTTCCTGTTTCTTATATACTTAAAATTTTTTCTTTCTTTCAAATTATGACAGAATTTGAGATGCAGAAGCACTGTTGTTTATCGCTCTTTTTACTGCATCTAAATTTTTTTCAATTCACCAAATTACTATCAAAGGAAAGGAATAACAATTATTCTACATCATTTTTTCCTGCATTCTTTCTTTTTTCTGAAAATTTTTCTGAAAAGTGTTTAAATAAACATTCTTTTAGTTTATGCCAAACTTGAATTACAAGTTTAATGATTGTAACGTTTAAGTCTTAAAGCAAAAGAAGATGTCTTTACACAGCTAAAATTTTACCGACAAATTTTACAGGACAATTACCGATTTCAACCGATGGTGCTGCAACAATATCAAAAACAGCCAGTGAACAATCCATCACATCCATCGATGATGAACGAACTCCTCGTACCGGTGCTGCTTTTCGCAAAATGCTTGAAACCTATGGTTAGCTGAGTTGCTGTTTTTAGCTCAGGCAGTGCATTTTATGACTAATTTACTGCTAGCATTTTTATCCTCTCTTCTTTTTGCTATATACTTAATTTTCATCTTAATTTTTTACAAATTAAACAAGTTCGATAATAACGATAATATTTGTAGTGACGAAATTTTAGGAGCATTACTGACTTCAAGCACAGACTTTCCAGGTTTCGATGTGGTGATGCAATATAATGAAGGTTCAGAACAATCACGGGAGAAATTAGATATGTTACCGGATGAAATAATTCCAGATTTAAGCCGTACTGAATGCACAAAATGTAACAAAATCTTTAGCAGTATATGGGTACTCAAAGCTCATTATGAAGAGGTAGGGAAGAAGTTTTCCTCATTAATCAATCAATCAATCATTCAATCAATTAAGCTTTCAGCATCAAGTCTTCATATTGTAGACTTGTTAACTTCCATAACTAGTTTTCTCTCTGCATTTATTCTTGATGCTTAGCATTATTCATTCCTCGTAACTTACCAATTATTTTTATATTTTAAAATATATAATTAAAACTATATAAACTTTCAAGATTGTAGTTATGAAACATCTGTTACAATTATTAACTTATTTCAGGTTCATGAAAATACTATACCGGTGATAGAGATTGAGAAATTTGCCAAACGATTGCATGAAGCATTGGATGAAAGTGAAGAAAAGGAAAATGACGAGACCGATTTAAGTGTTGAACAACAGGGTACCACTGTACCTGTCACAACACAGATTTCAATATCTGGTAGCAAAAAGAGAACATTGGGAAGAGATGAATTACCACTGAATAGTAGTCATGACGCTGAACTTAACACTAACACTGAACATGGATACTTATTCAATCAAGTTTCAACCGCTTCAGCTACAGCTGAAGATGATAAGTACATACTCGAGGTAGATAAATAACATTCCCACAAAATAACTCAAATTTATGGAGGGCTTGAATATAATTTAAAAATCACATAATTTCATAAGACATAATTTTTTTGAAACTACTTAGTTTTCTCAGAAAGAGTTCTTCCATACAAAGGAAGAATTTTTTTACTTTTCCATATAAATAAAAATCCTCGATACCATACAAAAACAGTTTTCTTCACTTGGCTAATAAACGCTTAGTAAAAATGCAGATTAAATTTTTTTTTTTGGAATGAACCTCGTTATAAGATTATTTGGGAAATGATTATTGATGAATTAAAATAGAATGTATCAAAAAAGCGAAAAAATCGATATGAGTTTTCAAATTTTGTTTTCAAATTTTATTTTTTTAGTTTTGTTTGATTATATTTAGGCGAAAAAGCTGAAAGAGGATACACGATCCAGTTCAGCTGGTGCTACACCTCGGCCGTCAACATCCAAGGATTCACCCAATCTGAATAGTCAGTTGGCGATGATGAGTATGCTTGGATTTCCTTTTATGCCAAATCCTTTTATGCCGCTTATGACACCTGATTTTTTTACAAATCCACTCTTTTCCGTACCACAGAATGCTACCACAACTGCATCACATGGTATGTTTAAGATGTTAGAGATATTGCTACTTTGACTTACTTTCATTCATTTATCTTCCGTCTTTTCATCTATTTTTCATTATTTTTTTTCATCCAGTTCTTTTAAATCTCTTATTCCATAGCAATCTCGAGTGCATCGCCAGCTAAAAGAGCTCGAACACGAATCACTGATGACCAGCTGAAAATTTTGCGGCAGTACTTTGACATTAATAATTCACCCAGTGAACAACAAATCAAGGAAATGTCTGTAAAAGCACAACTTCCAGAAAAAGTTATAAAACATTGGTTTCGAAACACACTATTTAAGGTGATAATTTATTTTAAAATGATAAGAATAATACAACTGTTCACTTTTTTATTTAGTGAACGAATAGTCAGTGAGCAAATGACTCCTTATGGTACTGATATTTCAGACTTTTGTTCAAATGTTTGAATAGTATTTGAGGAATGATAAGTTATTCTTTAATCTCATTCAGTACTATTTACAATCTTCATCTGTAACGATTTTTTTGGGCTAATTTTTTTTTCAACTTCAAGGAACGGCAACGTGACAAGGATTCTCCATATAATTTCAACATTCCGCCACAAATGAGTATTGATTTGGATACTTATGAAAAAACTGGTGAAACAAAAATAACTACCCTTAAAATTGAGGTAGTCCGTTTTGGTCTATTTGAAGAAAAAAAGTAGTCTATTACACTCAGTTAAGAAATCAATCCTTAATTTTGTGAGACATTCAACAAATCGTGTTTGCGAATAGCATTTTAAAAGAGTTGACTTTTAGGAATTTTAAAATCATTACTTTCCAGACCGAAGAAGAATCGAAACCACAACTGTTACAAACACCCGAAAATCCAATAAACGTAGGAAATTCATTATCTGCTGCAAATGTTAAAACTACTCAGATTCATTCAACGCCGACAACATGCAATAATCCTTTTGCTACTTTCTTGCATGATGACAAAAACCTTTCCTCCATATTATCAAGTACTTTTTGGACTTTTTATAGAGACTGTTTTTCTGTTTCTTTGATTTTCTGTTTTGTGTGAAATCTCATTCTTTCCATAAGAAATTAAACCTTCAAAATTAGTCAAAAAAATTTCCAAAAATTTTGATTTTTTGCCCATAAACAACAGTTAATATTTATGACTAATGGTTGCCAAAGAACTGCTATCTTTTAATCATTAATGGGGATTGATATTTAAAAATTTTCAAAAAATCTAGCTTTCGCCAAATTTTTTCTTGAAGATTTACCATCTTCAAATTCGGTAACTGGACGTCGTGCTAATCGTACTCGCTTTACCGATTATCAGCTGCGGACATTACAGCAATTTTTTGACAAACAAGCTTATCCGAAAGATGATGATTTGGAAGTTTTGTCGAAAAAACTCCAGCTCAGTCCACGAGTTATCGTTGTTTGGTTTCAGAATGCTCGACAGAAGGTACATAATAAATACCGTTTACTTTTTATGTCACTGTTGTTTTTTTAGATAAAAGTTGTGGACTGCTCGACGAAAGGTTTTTGAATTTATTCATTTTACACTTTATGTTTGTTACACTGCTTATTTCTGCTTGGTAGTCCTCATATAATTATAGGCAGTCTATCTAAACGAATGTTTGTCATAAAAATCTCTTTTTAGGCTCGGAAAATATACGAAAATCAACCAACATCAAGCAACGACGATCGATTTATGAAAACACCGGGAAGTAATTTTCAGTGCAAACGATGTCAATTAGTATTTCAACGATATTATGAACTGATACAACATCAGCAGAAATTATGCTACAAAGATGATTGCGTAGCTCAACTAAAAGATAATAAAGTATGCTTGTAATAAAGTACATTTATGGGAAATATTTTAGCCTTACTAATAATCTTTTGATCTGAGTTGCTTTACTATCTGTCCAAGAATGATCATAATTTCAAATCGTGCTGTTTTTGAATGATATTGCTTGGAAATGTTTGTCTTTATTATTCTAGGCGGTCGAAGAGAATTTAAGTGAAGACGAAAAAACCAGCCTGGAGAATCTACGTGATGCGTCACGTCTGGGTACTACATCAGGTGCAACAACTAGTCAGGCAGTTACTTTAGGTGGAGCATTAGCGCAGCTTATCGGTACTGCATCGTCGGGAGCCGCCGCCGATATCAATCAAACAGAATTTCTAAAACTACAACCATCAACCAAATCACAGGATCCATCCATGAAACTAGTAAGCTTTTCTCCTTTTTTTTTCATTTTAAACTAATTTTCTCCACTTTTCAGTTTTGAAATTATCTCCATTTATTGGGTTTATCCTGAAATCTACTTTCATTTCATCATTCAGAACAACTTAGAAATAAACCGGCAAATAATTCTCGTCTTTCATTTATCTGGTCGGTTAATAATAGTTAAAATTAATGATTGAATAATATCTCGAATCATTTTCAAGAAACTGACAATCGACAGTGCATGACATAATCTGGCTGACAATTCCTTTGTTCAGATGTAAGAGGCCTCTGTTATAGTTTTTATCTTAATATGATATACTACTGTAAATTGCGGAAGAAATTTAGTTCAAAAAAGTGTGGGTATATGATAGGCGCGTGGTTTTTGATGTTCAAAATGAATTAAATCTTCTCATCGTTCAGAAGGTAAGGGATAAGAAAAAAGCGATATTCTATAAGCGCTGTCCTTTCTGTTGCCTATTATTCCATTCGCGAGATTCACTGATTGTCCATATTCCGAATCGTCATCCGGATCAAGCTAACAATACATCAATTAATGTCGATTTATTACCGGACGCTGAAGATGTGAGGAAATGCATATTCTTTGCTACTAGTTTTTCTAATATCACAATATGTGAAAAATGGTAGAAAATTGAAACTTGGAAATTGGGGTTGTCTCAGAGTGCTTCCAGATGGGTTAAGACAAGTATATCGAACGAGACATGGCTAGTCTATGGAGCTGCCCATAATTTTATCAAATTTACTGAATTTTTTTTACAGGTGCCGACGATTACAGCATTGGCAGGTGATGATTCATTAGGAGACGTCTCGAAAACGAATGGTTCGACGAAAAAATCGGAACTTTCTCCACTTGACCTCAGTTGTACCACTAATGGCGAAGGGTACGGCCTTCCCGAAAATGTTGATTTTCTGTTAAACCTTGAGTTCTTCAGAGTTTTTTAAAATTTCCTCGACAATCAGTTTTTTGTCGTATGGTTTTTATTTATATAAAAGCCAGCGTTTTCAAATTAGCTTCCTTTATTAATCTGTGGCACCTTCCCAAGTTTAATTTCAAAAGAAACTTGAAAAGAGCCTTTTTTAATTTATTGTATTTTGAATATATAGAAAGAGGTGAAAGTTTCAGTCATGAAGATTCGGTATCAATATCTCCTTCATTCGTGCATTCTGACAACGATGATAATAACAGTGATAACATGGATATCAATGAACGATACAACAGTGCATCGCCAAGTGCCACTGGAATTGGCTGCTTTGGAGCTCAGAGAAGTCCTGCTAGCTCCAAACGTTATCGAACTCATTTGACACCACTGCAAGTTCATGTAAGTGTAATAATGGCATTTATTATTTAAGAATCTTCAGAATTCTAATCTTTAGATTTAATATGCTATCGGACTGTTCCATATAAGAATAAAATTACAGGTGATGAAAAGCATATTTATGAGTTATAAAACTCCATCGATGAATGAATGTGATTTGTTGGGAGCCGAAATCGGTCTTCATAAAAGAGTTGTACAAGTGTGGTTTCAAAATGCTCGAGCAAAAGAGCGGAAGTCGCGATCACACAGTGGTCTGTTATTTTAGGATCGTATTATTTATTCAGATATGAAAAATGTCATCAGCGATTCATCTTTTCAAGAGTTACATGCAAAAAGAGATCTAATGATCGTTATCAGAAGATTAGATGACTGAGAAATAATTTTCCAAGAAGATAAGTTAAGCAATTTGGATAAGTCAAAAAAATTGTTATTAACTAATGAACTGGTACTAAAAGTGTATATCTAAGTATAAAACTGTTAGACAGTCCCTTAATGCTTTTAAATTTTTTTTAAAAGTAACCGTCAACTAAAAAACAAAATAATCGGTTTTTTATTTAAACTGATTCATCATGTTTCTTAGGTGATGAAGAATTATTTCGTTGTGCATCGATACGCTGTGCAGTGTGTGGTGTTAGTTACGATCACCGTATTACCTTGCATGATCACATATTTACTACTGGTCACATTAATCGTGTCAAAAAACTTTTCCAAACAGATAATATTCAGACAGAAGGAGCAATAGATCTGAATGCTCCGCCAGAAACGATTGATAAAGAAGATATTCAACGAACAAGGTTTTATTCTAATTTCTCTATTTCTATCATATCCAACCCTAAATGAAATTATCTGTTGTTCCTCTTTTAGATTTGTTCTATGTTTGATGTTAATATTTAAATATTGATTATTGCAAAAAGAAATGAAAGCTATACGAAAAAAAAAGAGAGTTAAGAAAAAAAATGAAAGTTAAGAATGAAAGCTAAGAAATGATTATTGCGAATTTTTAGAATGAAAGCGATACGAGATCGGCGAACAATGAAACCAGCCGGTGTATCGACATCAAATCCTAGCAGTACGATGCCGCATTTTCCTTATAATTTCTTATATAGTATTCGATCAGGTCAGAACAAATATTAGTATTCTTGAAAACTAGTTTTTTTTGACAGGCCATCAATTAATAATGTTATGAAAATGCTTGGAAGCATATTTTTCTTTAACAAACTGTTAACTGATGATGTTATGAAAATTCTTTAGAAACAGAACTGTGCATATCTTAAAAATGTACTGTGATCAAAAATCTGCTGTTCTGAGTACACATCCAACCTCGTAGTATAAGCAAATCATAATGATCTTTTGAAGGCTTGGCACCAATAATGTATGATCCAAATCTAATGGGTACACCGATACCGATGCTCCAAATTCCTGAAAGTGTTATGGCGCAAATTACAACAGATATGAGCTCCGGCCGTGAATCATCGAAATTTACACAAGATGGCAAAACTTTTCAGCAATTAGTTGCTGTACTTCCATTACGTGATTTTCAATGTGCTGGCAGTACTGATAGTGAGGTTGTTTGTTTTATTTCTTTTTTGCCTTTCTGTGACATTCTCTTACATTTCCAATTTTCTCATAGCTTTAAAACATACTAATTATGTTTGATTTAAAATTACCATTTCATTTGATATTCAGGTTGGCTGGGCATGTCCTCAATGTACCAATGTATTTCAACAGGAACAGCTGTTGAAAAACCATCAACGACTGATATGTCAAGGTTGTGATTCAGTGTTTAAATTGGTACAAACGCATTACCAGTGTCGGGCGTGTAATACAAAATTTGGTGCACAGGTTGGTGTTCTTCCTATATTTTATTTATGACGCTGTTAAAAAGATATTTGAAACTTAAAAAAATAAGTGATTATGGTAAGAGTAGTCCTCACTTTCTGTAACGTACTGCAAAATTTGCTCGGTAATTTTTTATTCAACGATCAATTTCAAATTTCAGACCGAATTTCGAGTTCACTGTGATACGTTGGAACATCAAGCCGCCCGTGAGGTGTTTCTTGGTAGAACAGTTTAATCTAAATGCATGATACTCGTCATCTATTACGAACTCAGAAATTTCAATGAACCGGTAAATATTCGTTCGCCAAATGTTCGTTTGTGCGTTCATCCAAAAGTATTCTCAGACAAAAATCTTTCATTCCAGTTACGGTTTCACATTTCGGTTTTTTAATTTCTATAGTTTCTCAAATTGTTGCTTCTCAACTTAAAATTTTTCCCATCTTCGCTTACATTTACCAGAGCATTTCTTATGTTATCTGCAGCGTAGTCTAGCATTTTTTCATATGATAATGATTGTTGTTACCGTTATTTTCCAATATAATATACAGTAATAGCTTTCTTCGGTTAGCAATAATTATTTTCAATGAAATGACTCAATGATTAATTTTTTTGTTTGTATGCTAAAATTTTTGTGCTCCATGTACAGTATGTTTCCATCATTTGTTTAACTGAATATATTTTTACAACAATTGAAGTTTTAAAAAGGTATAAGTTTCGGCAAATCTGATTTTGAAACAGAGTTTTTGAAAATCCGATGCAGCTCATTATTTTGGATGCACATACTCGATAAGATTTCAGTTTCAGTTTAGATCTAAATTCGAATAAAATTCTCGTGAAACATCGATTCAAAAGTTTCTTCTAGAATAAAAATAAATCCAACTAATCGTTATGTTATTTGCTCTGTGTAGGATTCAAGGCGAAATGGTTGGAGTATTTTAGTGCGAAGTTTTTTCGAATTAGGATTTGATTCGCAATAGATTTGTAATATTTAAGTGAAAATTCAAATCCAACTGTAAAAACAAATAAAAGGTAATATGCGATACGACTGATGACGGAAAACATTAATGTGATTGAGATGTAAATATTAAAATAATATTGAGACAGTTATAGTTTTCACTGATGTTTTTTGATTACGCATGATTTCGATGCAACTATCGATTTTATCGATTTGTTTTTATGAGCTTTAACTTAGTTTTAAGCTTATATCCTATATCAGCAATCAGTTGCTGTTACAAAGTTCAGCCTAATAATCTTCATTACTATTTTTGGAAAGTTTTCATTTGTAAAAAAATTTATATTTGGAATTTTTAAAATCATCGCTGTTCTGTGATTTGGATCTCGCGTTCTGTCAGCGTCATCATTGTCATCATCTACTTTACTAATTTTTAAAAGTATACTCATCCTGTGTTTCTTTTTCTTTCCTCATTAGTTCCATGCTTTTCTGGTGATTTTTTCTTTTGTTATTTTAATTTTATCTTCTTGTATTCCTTATTAAGAATGATGCTCGCTCTTCTTACCTATCCTCTTCGCAAATTTTGATAACCAGATTGCTTCTTTTCTTAGAAAACTACCCCAACTCAAATAATAAAAATTTATTCATGGCTATTTAAAGTAATCCACGTCATCCAGAGTGTAATATGTAGCCTGGCTATTTAAATTGTCATTTAACTAAACTCAAAAAAGTGAAAACTTCTATAATAAAATATTACTTCTTGAATTTATATATATTGGATAGGCTTAGGATCCTGAATGCACTGTTCTTTCTTTTGCTTCAAAGAATGTAGTCTGAAAAGAATGCTATTTCTTTAATTTATCAGTGGCTTACTCATAAGTTCATAAAGAATAAAACGATACTTTTCATTAATTTTTTACCCATTTTTTGAAAAAGTTAAGCAATTTAGAATGTTAGCTTGCTTAATTAAAATCACTTCCGGATCCACTGATCTACTATTTCAGGTAACAGTGATGGATCTAAAATCATTGTACAGATGAATCATTCCATAACTTGAGCTTATTTATGTTAGGTATTATGGTAAAATATTGTCTTATTTAATATACTTTAACTTGTGAAATTTGATGAAACTTTTTCATATTGTTCTAATGATTTATAGGCATCGGCTTTATATGGGTAGGCCACTTTTTGTTTATCATTTTTACTTTCTTCTGTAGCAATAAATTAGTCGGAGCGTTGTTGCCTTATGAAACAGTGTAGTGCATTCGAAATTTAATATTTGTCATAAATTTCATGAAAGTTTATCTATTTATTCTATGTGACTGCATCTTCCAACAATGTCTATACGATCTGTTCTTGCTTCCGGTTCTTCCTTTTTTTTAGCTTTTATTATACTGTTTAAAATCTTTTTGTCTTCCAACCGGAAAAGAGTTTCGCAATTTGTTACATATAACCCTGCATGGTTTAACATAATCACTCTCTTGATATCTTAATATTTTGAAAATTTTATCGAAAGATACCTTCATTTTATGGAAACTTTTTCAACATTTCTGTATTTTACTGATTTCTAATGATGATAATTTTGAAAAGCATGAAACGAATTAAATCATTGGATTTGTTTGTTGTTATTAAAAGCGAAACTTCTTCCCAATATCCTTTCCATTCAAAGCTCCAAAAAAACCTTTCCGATATATCTTTGCCATTTGGTTGTTTTTTTTATTGCTATGTTATGCTGTTAAGTAAAATGTTTTTTGAAACCATAAATGTAATACGGTTATTGATTTATTGCAGGAAGAGTTGAAAGGAAAGGAAGATTTTGAAAGAAAAGGTCATCAAGTTTAGTTCATCAGCATTGTAAAAGCTACAACTTTCTGCGTAGGGTCACAACAGCACTGTAACAGGGAAAACATTTGATACTGTCGATCGTTTATCTTTCCGATCACAACATTTTGCAATGCAATCCGACTTCTGAAATCTCAAAACCGTTTCGTGTTTTTTCTGCAAGTTAAAGTTCTTTAAAGGAATGTATTAACATTAAAGCAGTAATTATTTTCCAAACAAATGCGATGAAATCATTCAAAGAATATTGATATCTTAGTCGAACTAAGCGTAGATTTTTTTGATCGTACCGGTTTCGTTGACAGTTTCATTTTTTCGGTGCAACAAGATCAGAAGCATCTGTATCAGGAAGAATTCCAAGAATAAGAAAACAACTTTGCAGATACGTCAGCAATCTTTATAAAATTATTTGCTATATAATTTTATTATCTAATGGTTTTAAATATACTGTACTTGTCTAACAGTTTCAAAATTCGGCACTTAAATATACAAAATTTGGCATCTACTTCAAATTATTCAATATCAAAATTTGGCATTGTTTTTAATTTTTTAATTGCTTATGGAATGTTCTGAATTTTTAAAATAAATCTATAATGCATAAATAAATTTACTTTATCGTATGAATAGCTTAGTATATGAATAGCTCAGAGATGTAATATGAAAAAAAATATAATGGTAAAATATGAATAACTCAGAGTAATCGAAGCTGTTCATATTTCATCATTTTGTCCAGCGGATTCCCTTCCTATTTATTGATTAGCGAAATGAAATAAAATGTTGAAGAGATGTTTCATCTCCTTTATGGCTGCGTTTGCAGAAAGTATAGAAAAAACGATCGGTTACAATTACAACAGTTTGCCACGTCGATCTCTCTTACTAAAATTTATAAACAAATAATACACAAATGTAAATAAATAAAAACAAAAAAAAGAGACAAAATTATAGAAAAATGTTTTATAAAAGATTTGGAAAAAATGTTTCATTTCGTCAAACAGAGAAGAATGCTTCGAGGATTGAGTCGCTTTCTGTTACTATTCGCTTATTATGTAAGTAATTTCATTTTTCTTTTTTATGTAGAAAATTTCAAAAAAAGTTGTTTCAGCAGTTCAATATTTAAAGCCTTCTTGAAAGAGAATCCTTTTCTCCTCTCATAAACTTTTTTAACAAGGAAGTTTACATTTTACATTTCGATTAGATTCATTACCATTGCTTGCTCGCTATTTTTTGCTACTAAGATGCTAATCTTTTGCTTATTCATTCGCTTATTAAGTTATACAACTGGCTATTTGGTTATTTACTGTCCTGAACTGTCTTGTATACTGTTGCGTTTTGAATTTGAAAATAAGATTTTTTGAAATTTCGCAGCAAAGCAAAAGGATATAATATTGCATGGAGAAGAGATTTTAAACTTAAGTAATTTTGTAGAGCTAAATAATTTCATAGGATAAGATTATCAATTCATTTACATGTTTGTCTTCTCTTAACTTTTTTAAAACTTGTTCTAATTTTCAGTTACGATACCTTAACGAAGCAACGACAAATAGAAAGGCAGTTACGGTGATGGATATAACTGATAATTCTAGTTTGATGGGTATCCGGGAAGTTAGGCGTGTCACTTCTTTAGAAAATTGCTTAAACGTTTGCCAAAGATGTGTCGGTTTGGTTCACTATCCGGATAATACTTGTATCATTTTCAACAAGCTTGACCGAGTTGTTTTTTCATCATTCGGTGCAACTTGTTGCTTTGCCGTTGAAAATCAGGATGAAATGGAATGTACTCGATGTGACGGAAATCAATTGGATGAAGGCATGATTTCGGGAATTGCCCACCAGAGGAGAAAGAAAACATGAAACTGGGCATAATGCGGGAAGAATTTTTGACTTAAATAACTTTATGAAATTAACTGGTGAACAACAACAAATTTGTCGCGGATTTTTTCTTTTTAGATATATTAAAGCAACATATAATCTGTTCCAAAAAGATGGAAAAATGATATTTTAGATGAGATGGAAGGTCCAACGAATATTCTTTATGTTTGGACACGCAATCCGCAAACAAATTTATCGTATAAGGTAAAAAGAAACCTATTTATGATCAGATATTTAGTAACTCTTTAATATAATGTAGTTTTCTAGGATTGAGAATGAAACAAAATAGCAATTCTCTTAGTTTCTTAATCATGAAAAAATTCATATGCTTATTTGATAAATATCATATTTAAGGTAATTCCATATGACTGTCAGCAGACACCTTTCACATACGAAAATCTTTGTAAGAAAGAGAATGGACATTTGGCTTCAATACATTCACAGCAGGAAGATTCCTTTATTAGCGGTTATTTCTTTCTCCACAATTTTCTTCTTTATTTACTAAATTATCTATTCAAAATTGCTATAGGCCTTGGAATCAGAAGTTGCCATTGCAAACATATCGGCCTCTATTCCATGGCAACACGAGCTGATTCCTTTTATTGGCACGATGGTACCGCGGTGGATTACTTAAATTGGAAAATCAATGAACCGCACGGTAGTGGACCGCTCTGTGCATATATTTGGCAAACGAACGGATGGATTAGCGGAAAATGTACCGATAGTGGAAGTGGTTGCTGTGCTGTCTGTCAGAAGAATGATTGATAAATTCAGCAAAATGAGATATTTTCTTATACATTAAATGTTTGTTGCATTGAGTAAATTATATTATTCCACAAAATTCAACTCAATCGAACATTTTATCGATAAAAGCATATTCATAGCAATTTCAAAGAAGCTCAGTAAGATGTGTTAATGAGAGAGATAGTGAAATATCATCAGCTGATTTATTTATCATTGAGAATCTGAACGACCTATTTAGTGGGATTAAAATTTTAGACGGAACGTATAAATCACTAACCTACTGTCAACATATGAATGATCGAGTTGATGTGGATATCGTAAAACTTTTTAATCATATAAATTCACAATTACAAACATTTCGAAGCAATAAATACTAGTTCGAAAAATCACTAGTATGTTATTACAACTTTTGAATTTCATAAAATGACAGATGAATAATTCGCATTTTACTAGTAAACTAATTTTGTTAGCATGACTTTCAACTTTAGTTTAATATCCTATGTGTTTTTTTTGAATTGCGATGATTAACAACCCATTTTCTCACGATAATAGAAAAATGGGATGACAGTCATTCATTAATTTTTTGGCTTTTAGACGCACAAGGAAAGCAAGTTTGTTCAATTACCTTCAGTTTTATTTAATCTTTCTTTCACGTGTACCTTCTTCATTACTTTCATAACTTACGCCACCTCGATAATCTCACTGTTATTTCATCAAAATGTTCGAATTATCAGAAAAGCTCAAATCTTTCATTACAAATTGCTAAGTGTCATATTACAAAGTAATTATTAAAGCACTACTAATATACGACTATTATATTTTCAAACACTCTTTGTTAAGGAAAAGTAACGAGTAGAAAGAAAAACTAAATAGGAAGGTTGCCAAATATTTACAAAAGTCTGAACATGCCTTAGATAGGAGTTTTAAAATGGTGAAAGGAGGGTGATCTTTTCAACCAACGAATGCACCTATTTCAGAAAAAAAGGAACTTCATATATAAACTTAAAATAATTTGCATAAAGAGGTGTAAAAAGTGTAAAAAATGTGAAATCGCGAACAGAAAAACAATTGCAGGTGTCAAAATATAAAAAAGAGGAAAAACAATTCCTTCCATAAATTTATTACGCTTTACTTCAGCTCTTCATTTGCTTCATTCACTCCATCTGATACGTCAATTCTCGATCTTTTATGTTGTGGAGAGTTCATAAGGTCCCGCAATAATTTTTAAGGAATGTAACGTATATTTAATATTGTTCGAAGAATGTATCTGTGCTGAAATATTGCTGATGTAATAATGGCCAAATATTACAATTAACCTTATTCAACGACACATAAATTAATCGTTGTCACTAATTTCTGTCAAGCTATTAATTTAATGCAAATTTGATAAATAATAAGCATGTAGCAATTACTTTATCTTGGCTGTCGTATATGTCCTTATTTACAATCAGTGCCGAATTTATTCATTTTTTCCTGTTCTCTTTTAAAAGTACTACTAAAAACTAGAAAATCCTTTATGCTTCTTTGATTCAGTTCTTTTCTTCAATGATCACGGAAAATTCGTCACTACAATCTACTGAATTATGATCATCCGAGTTCAACCATAAAAAATCATATCCATCACAGGTTGGTAATTAAAGAATTTAGATTTTCAAATTATTTTCTGTAATTTGAATGCAAACAATTGGCCATATTAGAAGCTAAAGAGAAATCACAAAAGTTTTTAAATGAATTATCATATTAGGAAAATGAACATCTTATGGAACTTATGATCAAAGCAATATTTGATGAATAAAGACTACCGCCATAAATGATACTTCATTTCTAAAATATTAGGTAATAAATCAAAGAAGAAATCCTTTCTCCCGCATCTTTTATTTTATTTCAAAATTTAGTGATATGATTTCATTTGAAAAAAGGCG